>JARHVA010000343.1:4245000-4542500 GCA_037957365.1 Torreya grandis | reverse complement strand
GAAACAAGTGGTTAGTTTAAATCATGAACATGGATAAGTATCAATAATATCACTAGCTAATTATGGCACACTATAAGTACTAAACAAGGGGTTGAGGTGTGGGGTCTAGGGGTAGAGCCTGGTATAGGTGGGGTCTAGGGGAAACGTGCCAACGCCAAACATAATTTAAATCTTTTGGGCCCCTTGAATTGCTCAAAATTCATTAGATTTCATGCAAAAAAAGGTCCTCCTCTTTTGCAAAATAATACACTAAAAATTGAAGAATTTGGAGGCTAAACAAAGGGTCAGTAATTTAGATTGAAAAAATTGAGGGGTAAGATATAAAATTAAGGTGTTATATTAAACAAAAATTTAATTCATAACAAAGCCGCTTTTGTACAGGGCAAAACCGCTTTTGTAACCTATAAAATTGCTAGACAAGTTAAATATCAGTAGCAATTTTGTTATAAAATACTTTGTATTATAACATACTATTTAGTCTTATAAAACCACTAATCAACTAAACAAATCTGTTAATTATCTAAATAAAGCCATTTCTTTGTTAAGCAAAATTATGAATATAACTACTGTCAAGTAACAACTTTATGTAGTCCTGTACATGACAAAAATAGAGACAAACAATGTCAAAACAATCTTCACATAATTTTGTTAGTTGACTATGTGGTGATTAAGGTTAATTAATTACCCAAAAAACACTTCACAAAGATGTATTAACAATTACAGAAGAAAATTGTTATTAAATGACAAAGCTACATTTAGGTAGACAAAATTATTTTTCTTGATTTTTAGTAATAACAGATTTGTTAAAAATTATGAGATGATCTGAATTAATTTAAGGAAGTTAAAGATTAATTAATACATAGAAACTAATAATGTTTCTATGTTTATTGATAAGCCTTAGTAGCGACATTGATAAAACATGCCTAGAAAATAAAAAGATAGTAATACAAAGTCACCTTTGCATAGAATGAAATCCCTACTACAATAAGCAATGTTGCTATTTACAAGGAAATATATTAGCGGTTTCATACTAGGCCAACCTATAAATAAAACCATGATAAATTCATGTTTATATATCATAAAATTGATTTTCCAACATATAAAGTTACTAATTTCAATTAGATATATTAGTAATTTTTTTGTCTACTAAAATATATATTTTTTAAAACTTCAATATCACTTTTATGATTAACAAGATCACTATTCTAATTGACAATATCACTACTTTCATAAAAACAAAGAAGTGGCTTTGTCCAACTTAAAATACATCTTGAAATTGCAACAATAATTCGTGATACAAAACCACATCAGCAAGAGTAAAATGGCATTTATAAAATCACCCCTACATAGGCCAAAGCTGGTAGTTGCCTGTAAGTGTAAATTTCACGTGAAAAATTAGTTTTGGGGTTGCTTGATCTTCTCTAAAAGGTACTTATAATCTTGATAAATCATAAAAACACTAAAAAAAAGAGTTACAAGGATTTATCCCACTATGGTCATGTTGATGCTGTGGATTGCACCCTTGAAAGAAGGCTTGGCTTCTCTCTTCCATGTGGCACAATGGAAACTCCCCTCTTGCTGTGGGCTTGGCAAAACTGAGGGGAGAGTCTCTAGATAAGGGATAGCTCCTTTTGATGCATCTATGAGGTCTTTCACTACTACTCCTAACAATAGGGGGGGTGAAAAGGGAGAAGGATATAACCAAAATAAAAATTATCTAAATGGTGATGCACCAAATGATTTTGATCTACTCAGTTATTTTACCACTTTAGACTAGAAGGGGAGTGAACAGACACTTTATCTGAAAAAAAGCCCAGACTATAGGGAGCTTTAATAGGGGCTCAATGAAGACACAATGAAAAGAAACTTACCACAGACGTTGTAAAAAACACACTGTCAGATAACTACTCTTCTGTCTCTGCGCTCTAGATGAAGCACTTCCTATTAACCTATAGAAATGATCTTGGCTACACTAGGTATGTTGGTGTCAATCCATGAATGCATCAAGCTAAAATGACTGAACACAGAGTTGATACATAGACATACTCAAAAGTATAACCAGTCAGATAGAGGTAAAACACATTCTTATTGATTCAAAGGTAAAATTTGGTAGGGCTTTGCCTTAAAAAATGAGAGGTATCTTTCTCAACTGAGAGATTACAATATATAGCATGAAGAAGAAGACTTTGGCACCTTCTAAAACAAGTGGCCTATGCTGCGTTGAATGCCTAGGAAAGAGGAAGTCCACTGAAGGAACCATGTTGTGGTTATCACCAATCTTAACTTTGGTGCTTAAATCATATTAAATGTCACTGCAAAATTATGGGCCGCTTTATCTGTTTGAATGACAAGGCCACTTCTTAATGAATTTCACGCGACTGCCTACTCATTAATGTAAAATGAGGAAAAAAAGGCCGCTCTATTGAATTCCCACTCTCCCCTTGGTGGCCACTTGGTGGAGGCTATTTCATCCGCTACAATAACTTCCTGTGCCGATGCTTTCTATGCCACCTAGGCTGTTTTATTCATCTCGTGCTTGGCCTTTGTATTTTGCTGGCTTTTTGGCTCTCAAGGCTATATTTCATCTCCTCTTGGCTCTTCAGGCTCCTTTTTCAACCAATGTATGCCATCAAAAGTGACATCTACAAGCCTACCACTATTCAAAAACCAATAGCTATTTTGTTGCCTCAAATTGGATGTTCACATGCTTGTCACTGGATGTTTGAACTCCAACGACTAGTTCACTATGTTAAGGTTGACGTGCTCAGGCTATCATCTCTTTGGCTATTCCTTCGGCCCTTTGCAAATGAACCTTCTTGAAGGGAAGGTGTCCCTTTGGAAAAATGGAAAATGTCCCTTTTTGGTCATTGAGAGCCCTCCGCAAGGGCACTTGTCTTTCGGGCTCATCCAGGTTTCCCTTGTCTTCTTAATTCCTTCAGACAAAATGTCTGAAAGAATTCCTTCAGACATTTTTCCTAAAGGAAATCTTCCCTTTGAAGTCTTGGCCCTTTATTTTAGTCTTTTTCTTTGATAAATTCCTTCAGACAAAAGTCTAAAGGAATTCCTTTGGGCATTTATCTGAAGGAATTTTCCTTAGTTTCTTTCTTTTTGAATTTATTTGAACAAAATGTCCGAAGGAATTCACCCTTTGGTTCTTCCTTGGACTTCCTTCAGATAAAAGTCTAAAAGAATCCCTTGTCTTTTCTTTGGATTTCCTTCAGACAGAAAATCCAAAGGAATCCTTTGCCTTTTGCCTTGTTCTCTTTCCTGAATGTGCTCACTACCATCTGCAAGGGCACTTTGGGTCTGAAATTGCCCTTCAGAGCCTACTTAAATGGTCTAAATTACAACCTAACTGCCCTCCGTAAGGGCACTTTGTCTTCAGAGCTTTATAAAGGACTTGCATTCTTTGAACTGGCCCATTCCTTTGACAAAAGGCTTGTCCAAGGCAATTGCTCAAAGTGAAATAAGCTCCATATTGAATCAAAAAATTACAGGTATTAGATCTCTCAACCCTTTATAAGAATAGGACTATTGCAAAGGGAAATGGATCATTTATAGTAAGGTAGATACATTTAATATTGATGGCTCAGAACAACAGGGAAAGAAGGAGACCAATTTTTGACCTGCAGGACCAAAATGGTCAACGAATTTGGTGATTCCCAGGGGGAAGCATGCATGCCATGCTTAAGAAACTAGTGGCTTACAAGGCCATTGGGCATAGAGATAGAATACAACCTGAAAATTTGATAATAACCTTGAGAAATTGAAGAATCAACATGAAGCTTTTACCCCCAAACGATAAACAAAACACACACAAGGCTAAAAAACTATGAACATGTGCTAAAATCACTTAGGGAAAATAGGAAAAAATAAGGAAAATATGTACATAATGAGAGAAGGTTTAGTGACAATGCTTAAGATATATCCTATTAACTGGGATATGCAGTTCTTCACCATCCAACTTGGAGAGTTGGAATGCATTATGCTGCTTGCATTGAGTGATGACATATGGACCACTCTATAGGGCATCAAACTTTATGTGTTTTCTAGGCTTAGCTCAGTCTTCATCCTATTTTAGGACAATGCCACCTTCTGAAAAGCCTTTTGATGAGGATTTCTTATCAAAATGATTTTTTGTTTACTGCTGATGGCTGGTCATAGAAACCATGGCTTGGTCTCTTATCTCCTGAAGCTCCATCAATTCACAAAGCTCGACTTCCATGATGTCACCTTCTTCCAATTGTAGTTGGTGAATGAGATCAGATGCTGGAAATTTAAGAAAAATAAGAAGTTTAGCTTCCCTTCTATACACAAGCATGTATGGTGAATTGCCAACTACTTTCTTTGGAGTAACCCTATCTGCCCATAGGGCTATTTTCAACTTGGCATGCCAAGTTCTCTGATTTTCTTCCATTGTCTTTTTGATAATTCTAATCAGATTCTTATTGGTGGGCTCAGCTAACCCATTTATTTATGGGTATTATTTGGAAGAAGTGCTAAGGTAGATGTTGTATCCCAATGCCCACTCACTTGTTTTGGTTCCCAAGAAAGCCAATGCATTGTCTAAGATGATGGTAGTTGGGACTCTAAACCCTATCACTAGGCCTTCGTAAAAGTCCAGGACTGCACCTTCATTGGCCTCCTTCAAAGCAATAGCCTTACCCATCTCATGAAGTAGTCTATAGTAGTCAAGATCCATTTGTGGCCATCACTAGAAGGGGGGTTGATCATCCCTATGAAGTCTAAGCCCCATTGCATGAATGGTTATTCTACCTAAATAGGTTGTAGAGGCATTGTAGCTAGCCATTGCTTTCCATCAAAGAGGGCACACTTATGGCACTTTCGTACCTAGGCATGGGTGTCTCAAAATAAAGTGGGCCAAAAGTAAACAGCTCTCATAATCCTTGCAGCTGTAGGCTTAGGAGCAAAGTGACCACTAGCTAGCCCATCATAAAACTCAAATAGTATCTTATTGTCTTGACTTGAGTCTATGCACCTCAAGAGTACTCCTAAAAAATCCCTTTTGAACATCACCCCATCAATCAAGACATAAGGGAGTGATTAGAGTTTGAAATATATCCTTTTAGTCCTATCAAGGCCCTACGGGCACTCATCGGTGAGAAGGAAATGGTTCTTCTACTGTAGCTTCATCATGGATTAGAAAAATGTTCTCTTTCTACTATTTAAGGTCTATAGCAAGGTGTTCACCTAAGCCTTTTCCCCTTACCAGCTTGGTGGTTTTGATATCCATGTCATAGTCCATTACTTTGGTGATCCATCCCATTCTTTTTTCATTTAGATCACAACTGATCAAGAAATATTTGACACTGGGATGGGGCATAATGAGATAAACCTTACTATTTGATAGCATATGTCTAAATTTCTTCAGGCTTTGTATGAACACAAAGACTTGCTTTTCAACATATGTATATCTGATTTCAAAACCTTTTAGACCTTGGCAAAAGAACGTAAGTGACTGTTCACAGTTTTTATCATTTTCTTGGGTAAACATTGTGGAGATTACCTCTTCATTTCTGAAGGTGTAGAGGTTGAAATCCTTGGTGAAATTATGACTGATCAAGGTAGGAGCATGGGTGATAGCCTTCCTGATCCCTTCAAAACTATCCTTTCTTTACACTGTCCATGCAAACTTCTCATCTTTCTTCAAATGGAGGTCAGTGGCTTGACTATTTTGGAAAAATTTGGGATAAATCTCTTAATGAAATTTATTCTATCGAAGAAGCTTTACAGACCTTTCTTATGCTTAGGCAAGGACAATGCTAGGATGGCATGAACTCTTTCTGGATCAATGGTTAAACCCCCTTTTGAAACAACATGGCCAAGGAGTTTACCTTCATGGACAACGAACACATATTTATTTGGGTTGAGAGAGATACCAAACTCTCTACACCTCTCAAAGATTTGCCTAAGGTGTTTCATATGTTGGCTTGCCTCCTTAGAAAACACTGTCACATAATCAAGATAGACCAGTACAATATTATTTATTAGGCCTTGGAAAGCCATGTCCATGGCTCATTAATAAGTGGCTCTAGCATTAGATAGTCCAAATGGCATTTTCTAGTAAGTAAACATCCCCCACTTGGTAGTGAAGGTTGTCTTGTACTAATCACAGTCTTACACTAAAATCTAGTTGTACCCTGAATACCCATCTATGAGGGAGAAACATTTGCTGCCTATCACCATTTAGAGGATCTAGTCCATACTTGGGAGAGGATAGTGATCTTTCAACTAGACTCTATTGAAATCTCTGAAATCCACACATAGTCTGATCTCCCCATTCTTTTTCCTAATAGGGACTAGATTGGCCGACCAAAAAGAGTGTTTGATGGGAAATATGATCCTAGACTCAATCAGCTTAGTGAGTTCCTTCTGCATGAGAGGCTCAATCTTTAGATTAACAGGCCTTTGTTTTTGTTTGATGGGCTTGGTGCCTTCCTCCAGCTCAATGGTGTGCTGGGCCAATCTTGGGTCAAAACCTTTCAAGTCGCTATACTCCCAAGCAAAGACATCATAAAATTCTTGGCATAATAAGATGAAAACCTAGTTGTCATCATCTGTACATACCTTCCTAAGTGCAAGCAGCCTATTCTTGAATATTTCAACTTTTTCATAGCTTTATCTCTTGGTTATGATGCTAGCTTTGTCACTTTTTAGTTGGTCATCCTTGTTGAAAATTCTCTCAAGAGTGACTAAGCCTTTGAATTTTTTTTGTTTTTTAGCTGAACAATCTAGCCGCCATACTACTGCTATAGCTTGGCTTGATTTCTAGTGGGCAAACTCAGCCTCCTCTTGTAAGAAGAGCGATATCTACCTATCACTATCAAACACCTGCCAATTGGTGATGTTATCAGGCATAGAGGGTCTGTTTACCACTTTTAAATGGTGTGGACTACTATCTTGGCCTATCTCCTTGGGGACATCAAATTGGGCACCAACTGCTACTAGTCTGTCTGCTTGTTTATTCTATTCTCTTGGAATGGAATTAACTTTGAAAGCAAAAACACTCTCCACTAAGTCCCACACCCTGTGCTTGTAAGACTTAAGTAAGGCATTCTTTGTCAGATTTTGGCCTCTCACCTGATTTATGATCAACTCGCTGTCTCTAAAAACCTACAGTTTCTTAATTCCTCTCTTCCTTTCCCACTCCAAACCATGAATGAGGGACTCATATTTTGAAACATTGCAAGTGCATGAAAATTGGAATTTGAAAGTTGAGAAATATCTCTCCTTTGAGGGCAAAATTAGCACTACTCCACCACCAGCTCCTAATTTACTTCTTGAGCCATCAAAGAAGAGTTTATATAAACCTAAGATCTCTTAGTTTGCCTTCATCAAATTTGGCACAAGATTACCCTCTTCATGCATACAATAAATCCAAAGACCTGCCTCTTCTATGAACTTGTATGGGTCATGTTCAAAGTTGTCACTTCCCCATTCGTCTAAGAGCAGGTTAGAAACTCCTTCAAGGGCAGAGGGTGGAGATTGGTCTACTTGGAATTCTTCTTCATCAATGATGGCATAGCTAACATTCACAACTTTGAGTGAGGATGGCTCCAAATGATCCCTATGGATTGGCTCTGACTCAATCTTGACCTTAGTCCCATATTTGGTTCTAAAAACCATGTAAGACCAGTTTGCTTCTAGGTACCCACCTATTTTAGATGTAAAATCCCTGGATAAGTAGATAGCAAAGTAGGGGGGACATCCACCACTACCACATCATGAGGAGCTGAGAAAATTAGATAGGCATGCAATGTTAGTTTCAATTCTTGTACCACTTTTAGTGTCTTGGATGATGATCCATCTAGTTGCAGGACCCCCTTAGCCATCTCCTCATATTTGAGTCCTAACTTATCTGCTATGCATTTGGGCATTACTGAGGTGCTTTCACTATTGTCAATAATGTATTTGTGTACCAAGAAATCTCTTGTGACTAAGGATAGATAAGGAGGAACCTGTTCATCCTTCTTTGCTTGGCCTGCTATGGAAGGGTGCCCATTCATGATCAAAACATTATCTACTTTTGTTGGGATAGCTTGTTCATTTAGCCCATGTAATTCCTTTTAGAGTATGTCATTTTGTCCCAACATTACCAATGAATCTCACAAACAGAAATTCATGTTTTGATTCTTCATTTGTTCTACCATATTGATTTGGGGATTACTGCCTTTTAAATATTCCTTGGGGCTGCTTGCAGCCTGAGGAGCAGGCTAAGGAACTGAGGGCACAACCAACAGCCTATAATTTGAAAGTTTCTGGTTTATATGTGATGAAGAAGATGTTGTGGACATTTGGGTAGTTTCCTGAGCTCCCTCCATAGCTCTCTTTTTGGACCTAGTGTTGGCTGCAACATAATCACCTTGGTTGTTCATACTGCCCACATAGTTTACTACATAGAATTCACCTTCCAAGTGATTCATGATAGTGGAATCAAATTAAGCCTACCTATTGTCCATGCCAGGTTGTACTAACACCTTAAATCTTAGAAATTGGGTAACTTGATTGTCTTATGCATTCATATATTGACTCAGTGTCTCATTTACATAAGCAACTTGTTCTTGACCATATCTAAGGGGTGAGCAACTAGGTTGTTCCTATACCAGATTATTTTTAGTGGGCGCAAGAGCTTTGGTTGTTCCTGTTGTCCCCCAAAAAATATCACTCATTTTTGGGACAACATTTGAACTATTTTGGTCCTACAGACCAAAATCCTCTCTTCCCCTTTCAAAAATTGTTCTGAGCATTCAGGTTCTTCATTTTTCAAGCTTTCCAAAAATCTATGGACTCTGTAGGCTTGAATTTATGAACTCTGCAGGCAGGCTCAAATCTATGGACTCTCAAGGTTGGTTTCTACAGACTCTCAAGGTTGGTTTCTATGGACTCTGCAGGAAAGAAACAAGTTCAACACTTAGCCAAATAACAAAGAATGAATCAATTGGACCATTGAACCATTGAACCAAAGTTGGTTCAATCGGTAGGTTCAAAGGTTCAACCAAAGCTTAGAAAGATAAAGGAAGCAATGTTTGAGCGAGACACAAAATAAACCAATGAACCGATTGAACTTTGAATCGAAAGAGTTCAAATTTCAATGGTTCAACATAGTTCAAAAGTTCAAAGGCGACCTCAATCAAAGAGAAAAGCAACATGGATGATTCTAAAGGCAAGTTCAAATGAAAGTGATGGTTCAACAAAGGAGCAGGAAAGCAATTAAACCAATAAAGTGATTGAAGCAAGAAAGCGATTAAACCAAGGAGCCGAGAAGGCCGCCCAAACCATTGAAACAGTCAACCAATGACGTCCCCACAGACGTCAAATTTAAGGTAAGGGAATATCCATTGAAATTCAAATAAAGTACATAACTTGAAGGAAGAACCAAGCGACTGGCTAAAAAGATAGCCCAATAGCTCAAATCGCAGTAGGAAGAGACAAAGCTGGAAAAGATAAAAGCAAAAAGGGGGAAAAGCCTGAAATGCCTGCATAGAAGTAATTTCAGTAGGTGGAATAGTCCACTAAGCAGGTATTTTGGCTTGTAATTTAAGAACGTGGCCTATTTTTTCCTTCCATGAAATAAAGACAAATGGATAGCTACACAAACATCAGAGGGGATAGACCAGATGATCTAGACTTGGGAGAAGACATATGGGATGAAATGACATGCCATAGTTAAGACAACTGCCCTATTTTCAATGCAGTCTTTTAATAAACCTAGAAATGCATTCAAGGCATTGAATGCACAGCATGGGCCACTCTATGGAAAACAAGCACCCAAGTCTTTCTTGGAGCACTATATATTGTAATCTCTCATTTGATACAAAAGAGACTTTTTCATTTTACAAGAGTGAAACTCTGCCCATTTTGAAAGAGAAAGACTGAGACTTTGAGCTCAGGTTGTAATTTTATTTTCCTTGTTATTTGAATGAGAAAGCAAGTTTTTCTAGACTTTGTGTTATTCTGACTTGTGTCATCTAAAGGTGTCCTTATTCATTTAATTTGGTATGAAAAATTAGTGAAGGTAATAGGGAAGTGTCCTAAAACCAACTGTGAGAAGAATTTGCACTTTCACAATTGATTTCAGTCTATGTTTTCATTTTATTTTTATGTTAAGGATTGTGGGGTGACTTTGTGCCCCCATTATCCTTTGTGATATACTCTTTGGGCAGTTGAGGTGGAGACTTTGCACTCTGTTTCATCATGTTGTTGCTATGCCCCTTTTTATCACTGGTTATTTCACTATCTGAAAGAAACTCCTACTTTTTTCTGTAGCAACACTTCTGAAAGAAGAGAAGTGCCTTCATCATTTATAGCTAGGATTTTCTCCTTTATCTATGTGCATCATCTTTGAAAGAAGAGAGATGGATGGTTTGTCTCACCCCCGTGTCTTACTTTCTGCTTATTTATATTGTATATAGCTCTACATATTTAATAGGGAACCTCCCCTTGGTGAAAGGAGAGATTTGTCCCTTGTTGATGTAGTAAACCTACACACCAGGATGACCCATTTCCTTATGCTATGATGATAGGAACTATTTTGGTCACCAGTTAACTGGCTGACAAAATATTCACCCAACAATTTTTGGTGACTCCATTGGGGATGAACATGCAGTCTGAAGCCTCAAGTTTCAGATTGAAGTAGTTCCTTCCCTTATCCATTATATAGACTCTAGCAACTCTATTTTGTGTCTTACCCATTATCATTATATCCTTACCATCTTCCTCCATCTTTCATTATATTATTTGGTCTACAAAACCAGAGCTGCTAGGAAACAAAGCACAGTTTGAAGCCTCAAGCTTTAAGCTGAAGTAGGGCCAGCTTCTTTTCCATTTTTGTCCTATAATATAGCAACTCCATTCAGATGTGTTATCCCTATTTTTCATAATCCAATCATGGTAGTTCGATGCCCCTGGGGTAACTCATTTGGCCCACTTAATCTAACTCCACCCCTGCATGAGCTACCACTTAGTTCAAGGAAGAATTTCCCCAAATTCTTTGGTGATGGAAGAGTCCACCCTGATGAACACATTGTAGCCTTCACCATAGCCTGTGGTGTGATAAGGGTGGACTTTGAAGATGTGGCAATCAAGATTTTTCGTGGAGACACTACAAGGTGCTGCTGCAGACTGGTTTTACCATTTGTAGACTAGATCGGTGACTGACTGGGACACTATCAAAGCCAAGTTTGAAGCAAGGTTCAAACCTACAAAAAATGCTCATGCTTTGCTAGCCCAACTTACGCAGATGAAGAAGGAACCTCATGAGCCCATGAGGGATTTTATTGCAAAATTTGACAAGTTGAGAAATAGGATTCTCACAGTTGCTCAGCCCACACCCGAGAACCTCAAATGCTTCTTCATAAACTCATAGCTGCCTGAAGTGAGTTTTGGCTAAGACGTGCTTGCTACATAGATCTTGAAGCTGCTCAAGACTTAGCCACTGAGTTAGAAGATGACCTTATCTTGGCAAGAAAGATAGGGAGAGACCCTAATAAAGGTAAATCCTCTTCATATTTTGAGTATTCACATGTAGCCGCCACTGATCCAATGGTGCAGAAGCTAGCAAATGAAGTGTTGGCCCTTAGAAGACAAATGGCACAAGGGATGTCATCTGCTCCTTCATACAAATATGTACCCAAGAGGACATTTTAGAATCAGGCGTACTAAGGCAATGTTGCCAAGAATCAGGGATAGCAAAATTGCCTTCCTCCTCCACAGAGGAACCTCGTCATTGAAGCACTTCCAACCAACTCAACAATTGGATATTTGGAAACAGAGCATGATTTCTCTTTCCAACCTGAGTTTAATCAAGAAAATAATGCTAACCTCTTCATGGAGGATCAAGAAGAGTCAACTGGTGACTCCATCATTGATTTCCTTGATTACCAGGATGAACCCAAAAGTGAAGGTGATGCAGATGAGGGACCATATGCTGTGTTCACCCGGTCCCAGAACCAGTCAGCTCAGCAAGCTGATAAAGGAAAAATAGAGAAGCGACCTCAACCAACAATTTCAATTGCTAAATGTGGAACCACTCTGTCTTTCCAGCCAAAGGACCCAGTGGTTGGTAAAGAAGTAATCATCCCAAATAGTTATGTAACTTCTACTTCAATTTTGTAGTCTAGTCCTCCTACCCCTCCTAAAAACCAAAAGGATGAACTCCCATCCTTTGTGCCTAGTCCAATTCAGTCATTTGACATAACTAATTATGTCAAAAAGACTAAAAGTCAAATGACTGAATTTGAATTCTTGCAGTCCAACCCTAATCAGTTGGACAAGTTGGTACAAGATGTCAAGACCCAAACGTCGGCCCCTGAAGCTCAAATTTTGTTTGAGTTTTCAGGGGTGATTACTTCTTGACCATGGAGGACATCCATGTTCTTGGAGATAAAAGTCTGGTAGGTGGTGATCCAAGAATTGATTCAAACCAGACATCAAAAGGATTGGTAGGGTGTAGTATAAATGAAAAAGGGTCTTCCATCTCTAATGAAGAGAAATCTGACAGAAGATCTATTTTTGGTGATGTTTGGATCTGAGAAATGGATGGTAGCAATTCCTCTATAGGTGCTAGGGCCAAGTTGGTGTTTATATCTCCTAAGGGGGATATTCTTCCTTCTTTACACGAGTTACAGTTCAGCAACACCAACAACACTGCCGAGTATGAATCTCTGTTACTCGAATGGGGAGCTACTCGAGACAAAGGAGATGCTGAGCTGGTGGTCTACCAGGCATCTGAAGGGGACAATCAAGACATGTGCTAGACTGAACTATCAAAATAACAAATTATGGTAATAGACCATGCTGCTACCCATCAAAATTAGAAAAATGGACTCTGAAGGAGAACCAAGATTCATGGTTCTCAGACTAGAAAGCAAGTCTTGCCAAGGGGCAGCAAGAGAAGAGAACCAAGAGGAAGACACATGAGATTGAATTCCTGGTGGAGAGTTCCATTCACCCATCACTGATTTTGGGGGAAAAATGGCTTCTTGCTGGTTTATTAGGACAAAAGGCCATTTTCACTGCCTCTCAAGGGGCAGCATATGAGGTATTTCAATTCTTGAAGTACCAAATAAATTCACCTGTACATTTGTATATTTGTAAAGTCTTTGTTCTATTTTTTGCTTTTCATTTTCATTTTTTGGAGCCTTTATTTTTGGGTAGCTCGACTCCATAGCCCAATGGCACACTTCAAGGCACTAGAGATTCTAGTTTCTACTCCCCTCAGCTGTTCCAAGTTCTCATCTGAAGGAAGTTCCCCAACTGGAGCCGCTGTTGTCCCCCAAAAAATATCACTCATTTTTGGGACAACATTTGAACTATTTTGGTCCTACAAACCAAAATCCTCTCTTCTCCTTTCAAAGATTGTTCTGAGCATTCAGATTCTTCATTTTTCAAGCTTTCTAGAAATCTACGGACTCTGTAGGCTTGAATCTATGAACTCTGCAGGCATGCTTAAATCTACGGACTCTCAAGGTTGGTTTCTACGGACTCTCAAGGTTGGTTTCTATGGACTCTGTAGGAAAGAAATAGGTTCAACACTTAGCCAAATAATGAAGAATGAATTGATTGGACCATTGAACCATTGAAGCAAAGTTGGTTCAATCGGTAGGTTCAAAGGTTCAACCAAAGCTTAGAAAGATAAAGGAAGCAGTGTTTGAGCGAGACACAGAATAAACCAATGAACCGATTGAACTTTAAACTGAAAGAGTTTAAAGTTCAATGGTTCAACATGGTTCAAAAGTTTAAAGGCGGCCTCAAGCAAAGAGAGAAGCAACATGGATGATTCTAAAGGCCAGTTCAAATGAAAGCGATGGTTCAATTAGAGAGCAAGAAAGTGATTGAACCAATAAAGCGATTGAAGCAAGAAAACGATTGAACCAAGGAGCCGAGAAGGCCACCCAAACCATTGAAACAGTCAACCAATGATGTCCCCATAGATGTTAAATTTAAGGTAAGGGAATATCTGTTGAAATTCAAATAAAGCACAAAACTTGAAGGAAGAACCAAGCGACTGGCTGAAAAGATAGCCCGATAGCTCAAATCACAGTAGGAAGAGATAAAGCTAGAAAAGACAAAATTAGAAAGGGGGAAAAGCCTGAAATGTCTATGCAGAAGTAATTTTAGTAGGTGGAATAGTCCACTAAGTAGGTATTTTGGCTTACAATTTAAGGATGCAGCCTATTTTTTCCTTCCATGAAGTAAAGACAAATGGACAGCTGTGTAAACGTCAGAGGGGATAGACCAGATGATCCAGACTCGAGAGAAGACATATGGGATGAAATGACATGCCATAGTTAAGATAGCTGCCTATTTTCAATGTAGTCTTTTGACAAACTTGGAAATGCATTCAAAGCATTGAATGCATAGCATGGGCCACTCTATGGAAAATAAACGCCCAAGTCTTTTTTGGAGTGCTATATATTGTAATCTCTCATTTGTTACAAAAGAGACTTTTTCATTTTACAAGAGCAAAACTCTGCCCATTTTAAAAGAGAAAGACTGAGACTTTGAGTTTAGGTTGTAATTTCATTTTCCTTGTTATTTGAATGAGAAAGCAAGTTTTTCCAGACTTTGTGCTATTCTGACTTGTGTCATTTGAAGGTGTCCTTATTCATTTAATTTGGTACGCATAATTAGTGAAGGTAATAGGGAAGTGTCTTGAAACCAACTGTGAGAAGACTTTGCATTTTCACAATTGATTTCAGTTTGTGTTTTCATTTTCTTTTTGTGTCGAGAATTTTGGGGCGACTTTGTGCCCCCATTATCCTTTGTGATATACTCTTTGGGTAGTTGAGGTGGAGACTTTGCGCTCTGTTTCATCCTGCTATTATTATGCCCCTTTTTATCACTAGTTATTTCACTATTTAAAAGAAACTCCTACTTTTTCCTATAGCAACACTTCTGAAAGAAGAGAAGTGCCTTCAATGTTTATAGCCAAGATTTTCTCCTTTGTCTATGTGCATCATCTCTAAAAAAAGAGAGATGGATGGTTTGTCTCACCCTCGTGTCTTACTTTTTGCTTATTTATATAGTATTTAGCTCCACATATTTAATAGGGAACCTCCCCTTGATGAGAGGAGAGATTCATCCCCTGTTGATGTAGTAAACCTGCACACTAAGATGACCCATCTCCCTATGCTGTGGTGATAGGAACTATTTTGGTCACCAGTTAGCTGGCCGACAAAATATTCACCCAACAGTTCCTATACCCTTGATATGGTCTGACTTGTGCAAACTAACCTTGTCCTTGATTATAATTCTGAAAGGAGGGTCTATTTGCTTATTCAAACTATTGATATCCTTGATTTGGCTGATAGTTTTGAGTTTATTGCCTTTTTAGAGGCACTAGTTCATTGGTCATACTTCACAACAAGTTCTTAAATTCATGAAGGTCATTGGGTGAGGTAACAATCATCTTTTCTATGCTAGGTAGAAGCACTAAGGTGGGTGCAACAGTCTAAATTGGAGGTGGAAATTTAGGAAAGAGTGGCATATGAGGTCTAGGGGCTATCTTTCCCACTTGCACCAGGCAATTTTTAGCAGCTATGGCTATTTTATAGGTAGCTAACAACACTTGCCCTCCCATAGACTGTATCATGGCAGCAATTTCATTGTTCAAAGCTTTCAAGTAATAGAGGAAAGCGTAGCTTGGGGTCAGCTTTACCAAAATGGGGATTTTGTCCCAGGTCTTTTGAAACTTGGTATTAAAATCTTACATGAATTCATGTGGAGCTATTTTCATGGTGGTTAGTTGCTCAGCAAGCGAGAGGTGGTCACTCTTCTCCCTGAATCTGTTTGTCAGGAGAGTATCTAATTCATTCCATGTGCCAATTGAATTCATTGGCAAAGTTCCATACCAGTCCAAAACCTTACCCTTAAAAGACAAGGCCAACAACCTGATGGCTATATTCTCTTCAATGGCATTATAAATATTACAGAGGTCGGTAATATTTATAATGTGCTCAATAGTAGTAATAGGCCCCTCTCCATTAAAGGGAGAAACACTCTTAAGGGTTGTCCCTAGAATTGTGTCATAATGCAAAAGGTTTAATGGGATATGACCATGAAAGGCTATGAAAGGCAAAGCCATGGTGATAACAGGGTTATGCCAAGGTCTTCTTGCGTAAGTATATTTTATAGCAGGTTTGGGAAAATGACTTGTTGTATAGGGATGAGTCCTTACAAACCTTAGTCACTTTGCTGAGTTTAATGGGAGCTCAGTAAATTTGAAAGGGACACCTTTGGCAGAAGATCTTGTGGTGACCTTAGGCATGAGATGTCAGATTGATCTCTGACCAAAGACTGATGTTCTTGAAAATGGAGTCGCCAGATGCTGGATTAGTGGTTCATTCTTACAGTAATAGGACCAACACCAATCCTAGAACTTTTTTGAGCATTAAAATTGGTCCCACCAGGCATGCCAAAAAATATTGCTGATGTGGATTTCACCCTTGAAAGAAGGCTCAGCTTCTCTCTTCCATGTGGCACAATGTAGACTCCCCTCTTGCTATGGGCTTGGCAAAATTGAGGGGAGAATATATAGATAAGGGCTAGCTCCCTTTGATGCATCTCTGAGGTCTTTCACTACTACTACTAACAATAGGAGGTGAAAAGGGAGAAGGATATAACCAAAATAGAAATTATCTAAATGATGATGCACCAAATGATTTTGATCTACTTAGCTATTTTAACACTTTAGACCAGAAGGGGCATGAATAGACACTTTACCTGAAAAAAAGACTGGACTATAGGGAGATTTAACAGGGGTTTAATGAAGACACAATGAAAAAGAACTTACCACAGGCACTATAAAAAACACATTGTCAGATAACTACTCTTCTGTCTATATGCTCCAGATAAAGCACTTCCTGTTAACCTGCAGAAATGATCTTGGCTACTCTAGGTATGTTGGTGTTAATCCATGAAAACATCAAGCTAAAATGACTGAACACAAAGTTGATACACAGACATACTCAAAAGTATAACTAGTCAAATAGAGGTAAAATGCATTCTTATTAATTCAAAGGTAAAATTTGGTAGGGCTTCACCTTACAAAATGAGAGATATCTTTCTCAACTGAGAGATTACAATATATAGCATGAAGAAGAAGACTTTGACACCTTCCAGAACAAGTGGCCCATGCTGTGTTGAATGCCTCTGAAAGAAGAAGTCCACTGAAGGAACCATGTTGTGGTTGTCACCAGTCTTGACTTTGGTGCTTAAATCATATTAAATATCACTACAAAAGCATGGGCCACTTTGTATATTTGAATGACAAGGCTGCTTCTCAATGAAGTTCATGCGACTGCCTACTCATTAATGTAAAATGAGGAAAAAAGGGACAATTTATTGAATTCCCACGTTCCCCTTGGTGGCCACTTGGTGGAGACTATTTTATCTGCTATAATAACTTCTTATTCTGATGCTTTCTATGCCACCTGGGCTATTCTATTCATCATGTGTTTGGCCTTTGTATTTTGCTGGCTCTTTGGCCATGGGGGCTATGTTTCATCTCCTCCTAGCTCTTTGAGCTCCTCTCTCACTGACGCATGCCATCAAAATTGATGTCTACGGCCCTATCACTATTCAAAAACCAATAGCTATTTTGCTGCCCCAAATTTGATATTCGCGCACTCGTCACTGGATGTTTGAACTCCAACAGCTAGTTCACCATGTTAAGGTTGACATGCTCGGGCCTATCATCTCTTTGGCTATTCCTTTGGAACTTTGAAAATGAACCTTCCCAAAGGGAAGGTGTCCTTACAAAAAAATGGAAAAGGTCCCTTTTGGTCATTAAGATCCCTCTGCAAGGGCACTTGTCTTTCAGGCTCATTTGGGTTTCCCTTGTCTTCTTAATTCTTTTAGACAAAATGTTCGAAGGAATTCCTTCAGACATTTTGCCCAAAGGAAATCTTCCCTTCGAAGTCTCAGCCATTTCTTTCAATTTTTTCCTTTAATAAATTCCTTCAGACAAAAGTTTGAAGGAATTCCTTTGGGCATTTGTCTGAAGGAATTTTCCTTAGTTTATTTCTTTGTGAATTTCTTCAGACAAAATGTTCGAAGGAATTCCTTTAGACATTTTGTCTAAAGGAATTCACCCTTTGGTTCTTCATTAGATTTCCTTCAGATAAAATTCTGAAGGAATCCCTTATCTTTTCTTTGTATTTCCTTCGAATAGAAAATCTGAAGGAATCCTTTGCCTTTTGCCTTGTTCTCTTTCCTAAATGCACTCACGGCCCTCCACAAAGGCACTTTGGGTCCAAAATTGTCCTTTGGAGCATGCTTGAACGGTCTCGATTACAACCTGAATGCCCTTTGCAAGGGCACTTTGTCTTTGAAGCTTTATAAAGGACTTGCATTATTTGAACTGGTCCATTCCTTTGCCAAAAGGCTTGTCCAAGGCAATTTCTCAAAGCAAAATAAGCTCCATATTGAACCAAAAACCTACAGGTCTTAGATCTCTCAACCCTTTATAAGAACATGACTATTTCAAAGGGTAATGGAGCATTTGTAGTAAGATTGATACGTTCAAGACTGACGACTCAGAATAACAGGGAAAGAAGGAGACCACTTTTTGACTTGCAAGACCAAAATGGTCAACAGGTCATCAAATTTATTATGAGAAAAACTTACAATTGAAATTTCAATATGTCGAACACAAACATGTAAAAAACCAAAATTTCAAATCACAAATCCTCTTTTAACATTAATGATTGGGCAAAAGTGAAATACATGCAATCAATTACTGAAATACTAGAAGTTTATACCTCAATTACAAGCATTCACCTCTAATTTAGACTAAAGCATGCCCCAAAATGGACAAGATTGTGATTGTTCCTTGTAGACTCATAATTTGTAGTAATGGAGACTTGAAGACAAGTGGATGATAGACAAGTTGATAGCATGCAAACTCCAATTTCTTGATTGCCTTTTCATGGGGGATGGGTTGGTATAAATAGAACAAAGAGGGATATTTTCCAAAAAATTTAAAATTCTTTTTAAGACTCTAAAGAGGAAAGAAGGGTGTAGAGATTTCTAGAGAGGAGGTGGTTCTAGAGGGTGATTAGAATAAATGATGATGATGAGGTAGTGGATTGGAGTGATTAGACATAGGATTTATAAGAGAAAGTTGGGGTAGGTGTGGGTAGGTAATATTTGAACTTAAAACTCCAATATAATAGATAAGTGGGGTTAAGACAAGATTAAATGATTAAATGACCAATGAGATGTGGGTGATTTGGTAAAGTGACTTGGTTGCTACAAGCACCACCCAAGTTTAAATCTTAGATGGTATTGGAGGTTGGTTGTGGCCAATAATTGGTATTAGGTCATTTTTGGTTGTTGATGATATTCTCAGGGTAGTTATGTCCATTCATTGGTATTTTTGGGCTGGTTGTGGTCATTGTTGGTAATTCTGGTACTTACATACTTGGGGATTTGGGCCCTTGATTATGTCCCAGACTAGTTGGAGATGATTAAATGGAGGATAATAAGAGGGTTAAATTAATGTGGGAGGATTATATAAGGTTAGTATGATGTATAATTAAGAGGGTGTTAAACTATGACTAGGATAGGGGACTAGTAAGACAAATTAGACAAGATAGATGATTATTAGATGAAATTAGTGATAGAGGGAAGAGAGCAAATTTAAGTGTATACATAAACTAATTAACCATCCTAATAATATATGATTCATATTAACATACTTATTCTAATATGATTTATATTTATATGAGTCAATTTGGGTAATTTCTCACATCACTGACACACTATAAAAATGGGACAACCCATAGGAATGATTTAATTTTGAAAAATAGTCATTGTTGGGTGAGGGTTAGTAACATCACCCTCATGATAGTTGTTGATGTGGTGGATTGCACCCTCTGAAGGGAGGCTCAACTCTCTTCATCCATGCGGCACAATGGAGACATCTCTCTTACTGTGGATGGCAAACGTGAGGGATGAATCTCTAGATTAGGGACTAGCTCCCCTTGATGCACCTTGAGGCTCTAGATCTCCTACTACTAACAATGTGGGGGATGAAAAAGGAGAGAAAATACTAAAAATGGGACCTAAGTTAAGAGGTGATGCACCAAAATAATTGTCTACTTAGCTTTGACATACACTTTGAACCATGGACAAAAAGCATACACTATCATTCAAGATGAGAAACTCTCCTACATCAGTATTTTAATAGGCAGTCTTATGGAGATACAGGGAGGAAGAACTACCAAAGGTGTTCTAAGATACACTATGGCAGCCTATTCACATGTGCCTATACTCTACTATGGACACTTTTTGTTGACTTGCAATAAAGAGCTCACAATATACTAGATATGCTGAAATAAACTTATAAAAGCATGAAAAAAATATGACTTAACATAAGATAAACCATAGACATATGCAAAAGTGCAAGCTCCAATGGAGGTATTTTTTTTTTAAAAAAAAATTCAAGATAAATTCCTTCAGGGCTTCGCCATACAAGCTAAGAGATATTTTCTTAAATGAGAAGTTATAAATATATAGAGAACTGGAAACAAGATAGCTAACAAATCAAGGAATGAAAACCCATGCTGAGTTAAACACTTCTACAGAGACCAAAAGACCATGCTGCTATCACTTTCTTTGAACTACCTATGGGAGCCATGTTTTAGGCTATCTAAATCACCATTTCTACTATCCTTGGGCTACAAAATCATGGGAGACCATCCCCAACAATTGATAAGGCCATTCTGAGTTGTTGTGATTGACTATGCTCTCTTCAATACCTAAACATGACTTGAATGCACATTAATGGTGAAACATGAAAACATGGGATGTTGGTCTCTATAGTTTGAAAACCAATCTATTTTATTGGTTTTTGGTAGATATATTCTACCTAAACGTATTAACTCCCTTGGCAAAGCTATCTATGCTACTTGTCTTGGTCTAAGTGGTCTCTGATTCTGCCCTTTGACTTCATCAGCTACTAAAATTATTCTATATTTTTGTCCTTTTCTGCTCTTGTCTTTACTCATGTTTTGTCTATTTCCTTTGACTTCTCCTTTTCCTTGGTTTCTCTTGCTTTATCTTTACTCATTCAGACCTTCAGGTTCTCAATGGGTTTCTACTCCTCAAGCCTTTGCTTTTTTCTTGCTTTCTTTTTGTGGGTCTTTTCTATGGGCAGGATTTTGTTTTTGTCCTTCGAGGAAATGTCCTTGGCTTTGTTCTTTGCCTTCTTGGCTTGCTTCTTTGCATTGTTGGCCTTCGGGATTTTTGTGACCATTGAATTTCTTTGGATAAAATGTCCAAAGGAATTCGACCTTGGCTCACCTTCTTTGGTTTGGCTTCGTTTGGGCTTTTAGAAACCATCAATTCCTTCGTGTCAACCTTTTTTCTCAAAGGGCCTTTTTTCCTTCAGATAAAATGTCTGAAAGAAATATTTTAGATATTTTTTCTAAAGGATATCTCTTTTGGCACTAGCTTTTCTCGAAGGGCAAGTACTCTTCAGGATTTTTGTCTTCATCCCTTGCTTCCTCTTGGTGCCCTCCGTAAGGGCCATTTGAGCTCTGAAGTTACCCTTCAAACTTTTGAAAAAGGTTCACTTTATTCATCACTTGCCCCTTGTAAGGGCTCTTTGGCCTCCAAATTTCCCTTTGAGGAAGTTGAAAGGGTCCAGTTTCTTTCCCAAGTACCCCCCCGCAAGGGCACATACCCTTCAAAAATCCCAAAAATGACCCTTCAAATAAGTGAAGAAGTCCTCTTTATTTGCCTGAGTGCCCTCCAAAAAGACATCTACCCTTCAAACTTTCTACAATGACCCTTTGACTTTTCCTCTTGGTCCATTTTGCTAACGAAAAGCCCTCTAAATTAATTCACTTGCCTTTCGAAGAATCTAAGACCAAATCAGGTTCTTCTGGGTTATCAACTCATAAAGTTTTCTAGTCAAGGCACTTTATAAACCTGATTCCTTCTTGATAGACCGATTCAAACTTCCGGTAATGTTATAATTTAGGTTTCATGTTGAATCCTAATTATAAGAAAAATGAGTAAATCCATTTGGAAAACTTGATTTGGTCTAGCAAGACCAAATCATGGTTTGCAAGTGGCTTTACTTATGAATTTTTACAAGTAAAATGGTCTGCAAAACCTAGAATGCACTATGGAGACCCAATTAGGTTTGTCCAACAACTTGACTTATGCAGTTTTTACAAGTAAGTTTGTTTGGAAAACCCAATTTTGTCTATCAAGACCAAATTAGGTTTTGCACATAACTTAGCTTATAAACCTTTCACAAGTTAAGTCACCTGACAAACCTGAAATGCACTTGGCAAGCAAAAGAGGAAAACACTTGGTTTTTTCATGGGAAATGGTCTGATAGAGAACATTTTACACAAGGTAGTTGAGGGATGAACTAGCCAGAACATGGATTGAATGACTCTTGCAAAAAAAGGAGGCAGTGCCCTATTTTGGCTTGCAAGACCAAAAATTGGTCAACACATTTGACGACTCATAGGGGAAGAATGCTTGTTATGCTTGGGAAGACTAGTATCCTCTAAATCCATTGGGCATGAAGTCAAGATGTATCTTGGAGAAGTTAACAACATCCTTATAAGGACCTATGAACCAACAAGAATTTACCTCAAACAATAAGGAAAATAACACATAACAAGGCAAAACAACAACACACATGTGCAATAACACTTATGAAAAATAAAGACAACACAACTGAAAGAAAACTACTATGTATAACTAACTAGATACATTTGCCTCCCTCCTGGATCAAAGGGAAAACTTCTTAAGTCTCCTTCATGGCAAGAAAACTTATTGTGCTAGACAAGTCACTGATTGGAATATAAGCTTGGTGACTTTTTCTTTTTGCCTACCACCTTGATTGGCTTGTATCCAAGTGGATCAAGGTCAAACATGCCTTCAACATATATGTATTCATCTTACTCTTTGAAGGCTACCCCATGCTAGCCCTTCATGCTAGTGTACTTCACCAAGAAAATAATGGCTATTAGCTCATAGCCCCATTGATATGCATCATGGGCCAACTTGTTCCCTTTTGCTTCATTGAAGAGCATGTCAAATTGACCCTTTGCTTCATCATCGTGGCTCTTTTGAATAAGGGTGACTATTGTGATGTCTAGAATGAGATCATAAATTGCTTGCTCTTCCTAGCGAACATCACCTTCTTGCTGAAAGCTTTCTTCTTCAAATTTGCCATAAAAATGCACAAGCCTCTCCTCTGCTTACTCAAAAACAAGAGTCTTTGGATGCTCAAAGACATGCTCCTAATCCTCCTCTAACTCAGGTCCCATGGCATTGTCATTATCCTCATCAAAACAACAAGGAAGTTCATCAAACAAGGGGGGAGAGAGCTCACCATGCTTACATTCCTCATCATCCATTATTGACAAATAAAGTTTGTCAACCTCTTCTTCATATTACTGGAACATCTGCATGATTGCATGACCTAAATCTTCTCCATTGTTGGTGATGTCCTCAAAATAAGTATCCATGATGATCTCCTCCTCATTGTCACTCATGAGAGCCTCTTGGGCAACTACAAATTGGATCCTCTCTTCTTCAGTTGGCTCTTTCATAATAGGTTCCCCCTTGAGAAGGAGTGAAGTAGAGGGCTGATGGATAAACTCATGTGGAAGAGGAGGCAATCTTTGAGATAAAATTGAAAGATTCTATTCTTTCCATTTGGCTAACACTTCATCTACATTTGATATGGATTGATGACTCTCTTGAAGGGGTGTAGATGGGGTGTGTTCAAACATAGGATCTTCTGCTTAGTCTAAATCATCCACTGCACCGTAGCTTAGAAACCTCATTTTGGAATCTAACGCTACAATTTGCTTGGTTATATTCTCTTGGAAGAGCATTTCTTGGAGCTCATGAACATCATCATGATGAGTTTGAGCAGCTTCATCTTATTCAAGGCTTTGAGAAAAACATTTCTCTTCTTTTTTCCTACCCCATGATTCCATTGTCTCTTTCCAACTCATAACCTTGGGGATGGAACTCTTCTCTTGGGGAGAGGAAGCAACTTCATTCTCCTTAAGGTCTTGGGTTGGTTCATGATAGACATTTCTCCAACTTGGAATCTTGGCACCATGCTGAAAGACTTGAGGAGGTTGAGGAAGACCAAAAAGGATCTGTTCATGTAGATGAAGAGCTAATTGAAGAGAAGCGTGTTGCTTTCCAAAAGACATAGGGTGAGTTCTTTGAAAGGAGGCTTCACAATCCAAGGAATTGAGGAGAGTAGTTTCCATGAGAGGCTACTCTAATGCCCTTTGGTGTTGGAAAGCTAGATGCAAAGGATTAAAAATAGGAGTGGTTAATGCATCAGATGATCTAGAAGATTAGATTTGGTGAGCAAGGGCTATTTGGTAGAAAAGATTTGGCGTATAAAAGGGGACTTTATTTTAAGTAAGAGGGGGATTATTTGGGATGGGAAAAGGAATGCAAGGCTGATTGTCTTGAATGAATGGAATATTCCATCTTACCAGTTCCTTCTTCATAGATTTCAAGGCCTGAGCTTGACTAAACAAGCACTCCTCTTTTTACATTAGCTCTTGTTGATATCTATTCTACTCCTCCAATCTGTCTATCTCCATCACTTGTTTCTCAAACTCTAGCATTATTTTCATCACATTAGGTGAAGGGAAACTAGGAGCTCTACTTGAGGTGATTCCATGAACAACCTAAGCTTGATCAGAACTATATGAAGGAACATAAGGCCCATGCTACTCAACAATGGGATTATACATACCAAAAAGTGATTTCTTGATAGCACTAGGACTGCTTAACTAGCTGATTCAACTCAGAGTCACCATTGGTGTTGGGTGAAAAGCCTCCAAAGGCTAGTTGGTTGAAGAACACACCAAAATTCTTCAACTCTTTGGATAAAAAACTTGTCCCACCAGGTGTGCCTAAAATTATTGACATGGTGGATTGCACCCTTTGAAGGGAGGCTCAACTCTCTTCATCCATGTGGTACAATGGAGACATCCCTCTTGTTTTGGGTGGCAAACATGAGGGATGAATCTCTAGATTAGGGGCTAACTCCCCTTGATGCACCTTGAGGCCCTAGATCTCCTACCACTAACAATGGGGGGATGAAAAGGGAGAGAAAATATTGAAAATGGGACCTAAGATAAGAGGTGATGCACCAAAAAATTTGGTCTACTTAGCTTTGGCATACACTTTGAACCATGGACATCAAGCATATACTATCATTCAAGATGAGAAACTCTCTTGAATCAATATTTCAATAGGGGGTCCTATGGAGATATAGGGAGGAAGAACTACTAGAGGTGTTCTAAGACACACTATGGTAGCTTGTTCACATATGCCTATACTATGCTATGGACGATTCTTGTTGAATTGCAAGAAAAGATCATAATACACTAGATATGCTGAAATAAACTTATGAAAGCATGAAAATAAAATGACTTAACACAAGATAAACCATAAACATATGTAAAAGTGCAAGCTCCAATGGAGGTAAAAATGCTTTTTTCGATTCAAGGTAAATTTTTGCAGGGCTTCGCCATACAAGCTGAGAGATATTTTATCAAATGCGAAGTTACAAATATATAGAGAACTGGAGACAAGATAGCTGATAAATCAAGGAATGAAAATCCATGTTGAGTTAAACACTTCTACAGAGACCAAAAGACCATGTTGCTATCACTTTATTCAAACTACCTATGGGAGCCATGTTGTAGGCTATCCAGACCATCATTTCTATTGTTCTTGGGATACAAAAGCATGGGAGACCATCCCTACAACTGATAAGGCCATTCCAAGTTGTTGTGACTGACTATGCTCTCTTTAATAGCTAGACATGACTTAGATGCACATTAATGGTGAAGCATGAAAACATGGGATGTTGGTCTCTATAGTTCAAAAACCAATCTATTTTATTGGTTTTTGAAAAATATATTCTACCTAAATGTGTCAACTCCCTTGGCTAAGTTATTTATGCCACTTGTCTTGGTTTGAGTGGTCTCTGATTCTGCCCTTTGAATTCATCAATTGCTAGAACTATTCTGCATTTTTGTCCTTTTCTACTCTTGTCTTTACTTGTGTTTTGTCTCTTTCCTTCGACTTTTCCTTTGCCTTGGTTTCTACTGCTTTATCTTTACTCATTCGGGCCTTCAGGTTCTCGATGAGTTTCTACTCCTCAGGGCTTTACTTTTTTTTTCTTGCTTTTTGTGGGTCTTTTCTACAGGTGGGCTTTTATTTTTGTCCTTCAGACAAAATGTCTAAAGGAATTCCTTCAAACATTTTGTCTGAAGGAAATCTCCTTGGCTTTGTTCCTTGCCTTTTTGGCTTGCTTCTTTGCATTGTCAACCTTCGAGCTTTTTGTGACCATTGAATTTCTTTAGACAAAATGTCCAAAGGAATTCCTTCAAACATTTTTGTTTGAAGGAATTTGACCTTGGCTCACCTTCTTTAGTTTGGCTTCATTTGGGCATTTGGCAATCATCAATTCCTTCACGTCAGCCTTTTTTCTTGAAGGGTCTTCTTTCCTTTAGACAAAATGTTTGAAGGAAATCCTTCTGACATTTTTTTTGAAGGATATCTCTTTTGACACTAGCTTTTCTTGAAGGGTAAGTGCCCTTCAGGATTTTTGTCTTCGTCCCTTGATTCCTCCTTGTGCCCTCTGTAAGGGCCATCTGAGCTCTGAAGTTACCTTTTGGAATTTTGAAAAATGTCCACTTTGTTCATCTCTTGCCCCTTGTAAGGGCTTCTTGGCCTCCAAATTGCCCTTTGGAGAAGTTGAAAGGGTCATGTTTCCTGCCCAAGTGCCCGCCTGCAAGGGCACATACCCCTCATGAATCTTAAAATGACCCTTCAAAAAAGTGAAGAAATCTTCTTTCTTTACATGAGTGCCCTCTGAAAAGACACCTACCCTTTAGACTTTCTACAATGACCCTTCAGCTTTTCCACTTGGTCTATTTTATCGACAAAAACCCCTCTGAAGTAATTCACTTGCCTCTTGAAGCATCCAAGACCAAATCAGGGTCTTCTGGGTTGTCAACTCATATTTTTTTCTAGTCAAGGCACTTTGTAAACCTAATTCCTTCTTAATAGATCGATTTGAACTTCCTGTAAGCTTCTACTTCAGGTTTCATGTCGACTCCTGCTTATAAGATAAATGAGTAAAGCCATTTGGAAAACTTGATTTGGTCTAGGAAGACCAAATCAGGGTTTGCAAGTGGCTTTACTTATGAATTTTTATAAGTGGTCTGTAAAACCCAAATGCACTACAAAGACCCAATCGAGTTTGTCCAACAACTTGAATTATGAAGATTTTACACGTAAAGTTTCTTGGAAAACCTGATTTGGTTTGTCAAGACCAAATCAGGTTTTGCAAGTAACTTAGCTTATAAACCTTTCACAAGTAAAGTCACCCGACAAACCCAAAATGCACTTGGCAAGCAAAAGAGGAAAACACTTAGTTTTTTCATGGAAAATTGTCTGTCAGAGAACATTTTGCATATGGTAGCTGAGGGATGAACTAGCCAGAACATGGATTGAATGACTCTTGCAAATAAAAAGGAGGGGGTGCCCAATTTTGGCCTGCAAGACCAAAAATTGGTCAATAGTAGCTTCAACGGTGAAATTATCTAAGTCTAATGTTATTACCTAGGGGACATGAATGCAGATTTGATGGTTTGGAGATGTCTAAGCAAGACATTTAGTTGGTTTTATATAGAATGAGAGGTTCATTTAGGTGATTGACAACAAAATAGAAGAGTCATACTCATAGTAAGCATGTGGATGTGAGAGAATGGAAAATAAGAGGCATATATTTGCACACGAGTCATGTATGTTGAAGGTAGGTCAAAATTGATATTTTCAAGTGTTTAATACCATATTTTAGTATCTACAAATTGAAATGAAATACAAACACTAGAGTAAAATGATAAAGTATGTCTTAGTCTATACAACACACTTTGTATTTCAGAGATGGCTCCAAATTTACAAGTTTTGTCCAAGAAAACCTGTAATGAATGTATAGTAATCAATGCCCATGTGTGAGATATAAAATTTAAAATTTAAATATTTTTAATATCAAAGAAGGGGTACACCTGTAAGTGGGTGAAGTCGTCTTACCCTGTAACTTGTTTGAGATGATGCTTCCTTGTTGAAGCATTGTAGAATTGTGATCCCTTGATAAAGAACATGGAGATTTGGGGTGATTTTGCCCCAAAATTTTGTAAATATGAAATCCATTGTGTCGGGAAGATGAATTTCCCAACTCTTATGAATGTGGATTAATGCTAAGACCACTAACTGTCACTAAACCTCAACTTCTCTAACTCAAATAACTAATTTAGATTTTATCTTGAACCTCAAAATGATAAGGTGGGAACCATATAATGAGTTTGATATGGGTAATGTCATGGCCATTAAGCAACACTAAACTTCAATGTACATTACCTCAAAAATCATATATCAACTACTATAGATGGACTTATATATTTAAGTTTACTCACTACTCAGTGTCATTAAATTATGTTTTAAAAATAAACAATTATAATTATGTTTAGTGGAAAAAGTGTAAATGTGTATGGACAAGTATCATGCCTCACTAAATGTGTACCAACTATAAATTTTCTTAGTGTATCTATGCATTAACAAGCATCTTGCTCCACTAATTATTTCCAGCTGATATAGAGTGTTATGCATCTATATGCTAAATTCTAATAACATGTATCTCAAATGTGAAAACATGTAATGTTAGTTTCTATAAATTATGTGTACCTAGATGACATATGAACTCAAGTGTATCTGAATTTGAATTATGTATCTCATGTCTCTGTAAAGTGACTACATATGCATGACATATTTCCTTATAATATGTACCAATGAGTAAATATATGTCACACATCTGAAACAATATGATATCTGAACCACTTTAAATATATAATTTTTACCTAAATTATAATTTTTATATACATGGAGGATTGTGTCTCTATGATAATCCCACTAATGTGCCCCCCTTTTGTGGTGAAAAATGTAGTCTATAAGTCACTCATATGAAAATAAGAATTAACTTTATCATGCTATGTATAAAGATGTAATCATGTAAAATCATGTCAATATATGGGGAATATGTCATCACAGTAATGTATATGTCATCAAAGAATGTATGTAACATATGTAATAAAAGGCATATAAGTTCCATTTCAAGATATATATATTAACAAGACACAATTCTAACCATCATTAATGTAATAATTGAATAAGACTATGTAGTAAAGTGGTACATAATATGAATCATAACACCACACATAAAGGCGAGGTGTGTGATATGTATCATGCCACCCACAAACTCAATAATATTATCAAGCTCAAAAAGATCAACAAAAAATCCTATATCAATACATGCATAAACATGCAATGTTCAACATAAAGTCTAGGGACACATACAAGGGACATAAAAAATGTCATAACAAACAAGGTTGAGTGGCCACAATCAACGGACATAAAAATGTTACGAATAAGGGATGTAAATAATGTCACACACACAAGACCAAGGGCCACACATAATAAATAAGCAATAACTAGTCCATCATGAAAGAGTAACAACATCAAGGAAGCATACAACACGTGAAAACTATTCCACACTATCTATGTATATCAATTTCACAACATAGTAAAGTAACAGATCTATGTAGCACTATGTAATATATAAGTAACTAGCAAATGTTTTATCATAATTGTTTTAAACAATATATTAATCCAACATGATAAACTAAAGAGTAAAATTAAAATGTATAAAATATGTAATAAATCTAACAAGACTAATTTGGAACTTACTATTTATTGAAAGATGCTAATAAGGGAAAATTATAAATATAAATTACTTAGCTAGCACTCATATCTAATGGAATGCAACAAAGATTGTGTGATGATTTTGTGAATAAAGAACATGCCTCCATTCAGATCTGGGATAAGGTTGTGTTATTTGACAAAGTCATCTTACGTTGTCATCTATAGGGAGTTCCAACATCCAATAGGTTTTTTTTTCCTTTGTGTAAATTTATATTAGTGCACCTTCAATTGAAGGTTTTATGTGTATGATTGGGTCATTTTATCAACTATGAAATCTATTGTACACCTTCTTTTTCACTTAGAACCTAGCCCAATAGATAATGAAAGACAAATGTGATGAATGGAGAAAAAGGGATAGTGGCTAAATTTGTGCTTGTCCTCAACAACCCTTGTGTTGATCATTGCATACATACCAATACTTCAAATAAGGGTTGAACTCCATGTAGTTCTCCCATTCTATGATGGCGTGTGTGAAATACATATGTAATGCTATATGATGGTGTAATCCTAATATAATTATGTGCTTCAAAAATGACTTATGATCTTGGAGGTGTACTCAAACTTAGTTTAGGGATACTATGGCTATGTGGACTTAGAATTGGGTAGAATAGGTGATTTCCTCTCAATGTAAAGTTATAATAAATATAGTATTTTCAATATACAATCCTTTTGCCAACTACTGAATAAATGAATGAAAAATATGATTTTATAGTGGTCTTTTGGAAAAAAATTCATATTGGACTTATGAAACATGCAAGACAAAATGTTAGGTGAATTTAAATTTAAACAATTATCCATTGTTTGGTAGGAGGATGAAACTTATGGATTCATACACTATCAATGAACATGACAGTCCTGAAGGAACAACCTTATTCGATAAGTAGAGATATATAAACTAGAAGTGTGAATTAGTCAAAGGATGAACTTAGCATGTTTGGATTGAGGAATAAAGATATAAAGTATCAGAATATATTAAGGGTAAGGATTGTCCACATAAATTAGATGAATAACGGTTTAAAACCATGGAACTAAGCATGAGATAAGTGTGTATAAAAAGCTGGTCACAAGTTCATTGTTTTAGCATTAAATGTTATTTTTTAGTGACTGTATTTACCCCTTTTTATTTTGGTAATGCACAAAGCAATAGTAATAGAGTAAAATAAAAAGAATTATATTTGAGCTTACATGTGTTAAGTAGATTTGGATGTAGACCACACGTTGAATTATGCTTCATACAAATTTGCATTGAAATATGTATAAATCAATCCTTACTTAGAATGGGAATATGAAAGTAAAGATAATAAACTTATAGATCAAGTAACTAGGAATGAATACACCTGCTTGGGTACGAAAATCATTGTGTTTTCTAGTGCAAAACTGGTGACTAGAGAGGGCAAGACCTTGAATATTTATCTTCATTAAAAAAATTGGATTGGAATGTGCATGCCTCAATACTCATTGGAAAGATCATGTGCTTAATAACTCAAGATGTGTTTAATTCCATCATCACATAATTCAAGGTAGTATAATGTCTTATAATCCATGCATGAATTCTAATAAATTATTATGGTGCAAAACTAGTGCAAAAAGGGTGAATCAACTATTATAAATGAAATAAGATTAATTTATGGTGCAAAACTAGTGCAAAATAGTATGATATAAGTCTAGTGTATACAACATAGAGAATAACATGGATTACCATTCATTATGTATAATTGGTGTAAAAATTGAGTAAAAAAATAATCATGTGTTACACACATGCCCCCAATATGATATTTGAGTATATTGATTTTGATAACTAAGTAATCCCAGTTGAATTTTTGAGTATGATTTCTAATATTCTTGAATATATATCATGCATGATGCCCCAATCTGAATACAAATATGAGATAACCTTGTGTAAAAATATGAAACCTATTTTTGACTAATAGTAAAAATTGTTTTATAGATTGAGTATAATTCTTAGATTTCTAAAAACAACTACAACCTGCATTGTTGTCCAAATGGCATGATTTTGTCTAAGTATGCTTTTGGGGTAAAAACTGAGTATGAATTATGATCAACTGAGAAAATACTAACTTTTTTTGTCTGTGTAGTGAACTATTTCAACTTAGTCTCTCAGATAAAGCCATTGTGTATGCCACCTCTTTTGAGGTAAGTTGTGAAGCATGCACAATAACTTAGCTCAAAATACAAAGTTATGTGAATGATGCAATAGAAAATATTTAAATCTTGGGGAATAATGATAACATTGAATATTATGGAATCATATTGATTATCTGAGCAAAATTTTAATGTATGATACATGTAGAACCAAACATACATAGTGTAATGTCTAGATAGATGTTGGTAATTAGAAACACAGTGAACAAATTATTAATACTAAGTACTTTAAAGTGAATAGAACCAATTAAAGAAAAATTCATGATGTGGATCTTGGCATCAACAAACTAGGGAGAGGCATGATATATATCATGGCATCACAAATTGAGCAAACAATAGAAAACATGATTCATGTCCATGATGCATACACAAAGAGCACACATAAAAGTACACAAAACAAGCAATAAGGCCAAGGGGAAACATACAGGAAACATGTTCAAATGTCACACACATATAAACTTAGAGTGAGGCTTAGATATTCAAACAAAGACATGTTAAAATGTTCACTATCAAAAGGAAGTAATACACATAAGCATGAAGTAAACAAGAAAAACATGATAAACATGCATGAATAAGTAAAATTGTCCTACATAAGTAATTTTTAATATTATTATATTCAAAAAATTAGGCATCCATTAGGACATCAATGTGAAAGTAAGCAAGCAATAATAAAAGATTTTGTGCAATGTATTAAACTGAAGCATGAAAAATAGGGTAAGTCATAGAATGATAAAACATATGTAAAATATGGGCCCAGTGAATTTGTTAATATGTAAACAAGTTGTATAAGGCCTATGATTATTTTAGATCTAATAAAATAGAGTTTGTGTTCATTGGGATACGTTCATTGGAATTAGACAAAAGCATAGTGCATTACTGTCTAAAAAAGAGCGGTTTTATCTATGTAAAATTTATGGGTCTAAGATAATATCACCCCCTGCAACTACATCTGAAAGTGACAACTTGTATGTTACACAACTCGCTCAAGCACACTTGTGAAACATATTTGATATAAAACTAGATATAGATAATTACTATACATATTTAAGCACAAATCAACTGATGTAAATAAACTACACATATCATGAATAGGTCCTAATTTTAGAATTTTATGGAACATTATATATATATATATATATATATATATATATATATATATATATATATATATATATATATATATATATATATATATAGTATTTTTGAATATATGAAACATGATAGTCTAGAAATTAAACAATGCATCCAAGGGATGTGGATAATCAAACGGTGGAATTGGTGGAAGATTATCAACTTTTGGATACTAAATCTTATCAAATTCTCATAGATCATCATCATACCACTCATGCTCTATAAATGTAGCCTTATATTTTACATTATTTTGAATCTTGTGCATGCATATAACATGTTGTTTTATTGTTTAAGAATCTTCATGTGTGCTTTTTGGATAAATCAACTTTTAGCCTTGCTTATTATTTATGAATCTATGATTGTCATCAATACCATCATGAATAAATGAATTGTGCTTTCCTCAAATTTAAATGTAAGATAATACTATAACATATCAACTGCATCTTATATTTCATGCAACCATTTTTGATCCAATATAGCATTTATTTGATTTCCAATTTGCATAATAAAATTTAGTGTCCACAAATTTAGGACCACATGCAACTAGTATTGTCATATGTCCTAATGAAGCTTGGAAATATATAACTATATGAAATTCATCTTGATCATGACTTATGTGATGAATAAATGCAATTGTACATACATTTGTATATGTGTTCTCATTTATTTCCATGTGGTGTCTATATTCATTCTTAATAAAAACCTGAATAGTCAAGGGACTCCTTCTGGAATGCTTGTAATTTTTGCATATTCGACCCTGCCTTTTGGCCCTAGTAGGGTAGTATGGAATGTATAATTTGAATAGTGCCTTTATCCTTATATTATATATTTTTTTTTGTAATGTTGAACAAGTATTATTAGCATGCCCTATTATTATATGAAAATAAAAAAGGGTTATCCCTCTTGATTTGATAATTTGATAGTAGATATATACTTTACTATTGGCAAAACAATTAATTCTTTGTCAAGTAACATCTATAACATAACTTGTGATCTACCATATGCACTATTAGCTTGGATTATAATAATTGGTTCTATATCCATGATCTCTACATTATTTATCGAATATGTAAATGGTGAGTTGTTCATACTTGTATTGCCATTTACATATTCGATAAATAGTGTAGAGATCATGGATATAGAACCAATTATTATAATCCAAGCTAATCGTGCATAGGGTAGATCACAAGTTATGTTATAGATGTTACTTGACAAAGAATTAATTGTTTTGCCAATATATATATATATATATATATATATATATATATATATATATATATATATATATATATATATATATATATAAATATATATTGTGCCTCCTACTCTCTAGTAATGTTAGATTTGAAAAATATGTTAGTCCTTGGTACACCTGATAAAATAGTATTTTATGTAATATATATATTTCAATGGATATTATTTCCTTTATCAACATCTAAAATCACTATTTTTCCTTTATCTGTGGTCGCCTGAATGATTGCCTTTAAAACATCTCTATATTCACTTGAGCCAGCCGATGTAAAATTAAAACAACATAAATAATCATCAATACTCATTTGCATTGCATTTGTATCATCATCATAAATAACATCATAATCATTATCAATGACTTTTATAGATATGAAATTGGGATCTTCTAAATTTATTAATAATGTTAATTCATGTACATATTCCTCTTGCTCTACCTTTTTAGGTGGATGTTGTTGTTTTGAGACATCTATAGATTGCAAATTTTGATCATTTTACTAGATTCACTGACATGATATGTATGCATTTGATCTACATGTATGATCTCTAGTGGTGGCACTATAGTAGATTGAGGTGCTTCTAATTGTGATTGATTCTCAATAGTAAAGTATGCAATCTTACAATATAGGAATGGTTGATTATCATTAGGGCATACATATAAGTATCCATAATGTACAAATTTGACACATTGATATAAATTAGAAGGCACAACTTCCATTGCATGTATCCATGGTCTACCCAATAGTAAATTATAGTGCAAATTATTAAGCATTACTTGAAGCCGAATATATAATATTTTGGGCCCTACTTTGATATCCAAAGTGATAGAACCCAAAGCTTGGTGAGGCACATCATTAAAGCCTTTTATTTTCATGTATGTATTTTGAACAAAATCCATATTCACCCATTGTCTATAAGAATGTAAGATTTCAAATATTCAATATTGAACCATTATCTATCAAAACCCTTTTTACCGATTTAATTTTTATTTGAACTTTTATAAACAAAAAAACATTCTAATTGATAGTAGATTGATTAGGTCAATATTAATTTCCAAAAGATATAATATCCTTAATATCCTTTAAAATATTTAAACAAATGTAAAATAAGAAGACTCTATGTCACAAGGCATAGGTGTTTGATTCAATGCTTGATATAAAATATCCTTGAAAATAGTAGCTTTATGAATTAATTCCAATACATAAATCTCAACTGGTGTATTCCTTAACTGATCAATAATATCATATCCTTTATATTGATTAACTAATCTTGTTGGATTGGGTTGGGGATGGGGAGGGACCCCTTAAGTTTGTTCCTCTTGTCTTATTAGGAGTTTTCATGTTTTATTAACATCAGGTACACCAATATGTTCTATCAAAATTGGCATTTTATACAATGTGCTAATCTAATTATGATAAACCGCTAAGTAAAACTAGAATGCATAAAATATGTAATAAATCACATAAGACCAATTTGGAACTTGATACTTATGGAAATATGTTAAAAAGGGAAAATACTAAATACAAATGAATTATCTAGCATTTGTATCTAATGGACTACAAAATAGACTATGTGATTTATTATGTGATGGTGCTGTGAATTACAAACACAACTTCATTTGGATCTGGACAAGGTTGTGTTATTCTGACAAGGTCAACCTATGTTATCTATAAGGAGTGCCAGTGTCTAGTAGGGTTTTATCCTTTTGTGTAAATTTATGTCAATGCACTTTTACATTTAGATCTTGTCTATGTGATTGGGTCATTTGATTCACTATAGAAGTCACTATGTACCTTATTCTTCACTCATAACCTTAGCTTAATAGATAATGAAGGACAAATGCGATGAATGGAAAAAAATGGGTTGGTGGTTGAAGTTGTGCTTGACCTAAATAACCCATATATTGAGTGCTACCTCCATACCCATACTCTAAATAGGGATCAAAATCCATGTAGTTCTCCCATGTTATGGTGGTGTGTGTGAAATATTAGTGTAATGTTATATGATAGTACAATCTTATTGTAATTATGTGATTCAACATTGACCTATGACCTTGGAGGTGTATTCAGGCTTAGCTCAGGATTACTAGGGCAATGTGGAATCGAAAATGGGAAGACATTTCCTCTCAATGTGCAGTTATAAATATGGTATTTACAATATAAAAGCCTCTTAGCAACTAGTTAACAAATGAATGAAAATATGCTTTTATAGTGGTCTTTTGGGAAATTACTTGGATGGGACTTGTGAAATATGCAAGATGACCCATTAAGTGAATTTTAATTTGAGAAATTAATTATTTTTTGGTGGGAAGATGAAACTATTAGATCCAAACACTATCAACAAGTAGGATAGTCCTGAAGGAGTGGCTTGTCTAAGAAGTAGAGATAGCTAAGTTTGAAGTGTGAATAAGTCAAGGGATGAGCTTAAGATGTTTGGGATGAAGAATAGGGATATAAAGTATCAAAATTGTTTAAGGGTAAGTATCTTCCACATAAAAGTAAAGGAATATTAGTTTAAAACTATGTAATTGAGCATGAGCTAAGTGCATATAAAAGGATGGTCACAAATGCATTGTTTTAACATTAAATGTTAATTTTAGTGACTACAACAAGACATGTGTAATTAATCTATGTATCTCAACATGGTAAAATGTCATATAAATATATAACTTGAGATAATGTGACTATGTAATAAGATGGCCCAACATTTTTATGGCCATTGGTTATATGTTAATCCAACATCTACGTGTCTATGTATGTCTTACATCCCACTCAAATACCTTAAAATGCATGTATGTATAGAAAAAATATGTTATCTACCAAAAATGTGATAAATAATTTGTGTAAATAGTGAAATTAGCTATCATGTCATGCTTAGGTCCCAATTTTTTATTTTTTGAAATATTTGAATTTTTTGTATTTTTTAATATTTGAATGTTTTGACATATATTGATATAATAAAGGAAGGGTAAATATTAAGGATTAAAAAATAGAAGAATGAGAGTTATCTAAACAATTTACAACATGTTTCAACACATGGTGCATACTTGTAATAACATGGCAATGTGGATGAAGTGAAAACTTGTAACATGCCCCCATTTTATATGTGAATCAAAACAATGTATCTCAACAACGTATGTGGAAACAATAATATGCATGCCCTTGGTGGGAAAGAATCTGTGTGTGCTCATGTAATGCATGGATATAAATGAACGTGATTGTGAAAGCTCAATGTAATCCATAGCATGTATAGATAGTCAATATGCAAAAGTGAGATAATAGTATGCCACAAGGAATGTGTACTAAGATCATTATAGGATAGGTATAAAAAATGTCTAGATCAAGATAATAATCAAGAAGCAAGGGCCAAACGAAGATAAATCCATTTTTCAAAACCATGCGATAATAGAAGAATATATTAAATAAGCAACCAAGAAAACATCCAAGGAGCTATATACGATAGATTATATTAAATCTAACCAATGATTTGAGCAACAAGATGTTCCCATGATGTTCTTGTATAAAATATGTAATATTATGTTGAATTTTGTGTTAAACCACTAATTGGAATGGGATGTTGATTTTTAGGTCCTGTATCATCTTTTGAAGAAATAGTTTTTGCATTGTTTTTCTGATATGAAGAAGCTTCCTCTCTTAGAATGGTAATGGTTTCACATTCATGATCAAATGTAATATATTCATGATTATTACCAAGTGTGGCCCTAATTTTTATTATCCATTATATTCCTAGTGTTACATTATGTTGATCTGAAGTAGGGTCAATATGGAATATAAAGGAGCATGTTTTGAGACCATGTGCTAATGGCAACTTGATTGATCCAATGCATCACTAAGGTTGAGTTATCTTGTTCAAATGTTGAATATCATATTGAGATATTTGATAAATGTCATGTTACCTACATTTATTTTGTAAAAATGTAAAAAATAATAATCTCACATTGGTACATTTCATGCCATTCATGTAAGTGTTAAGAATCATAGGGTCTATGTATGAGGAATGCTTTTTGGTTGTCTCCTTTGAAATCATGATTTTGACATTAACCTTTTAGGATTATCTTGGTTTTAAAATTACTCTTTCAGAAACCATTACTGAAGGATGATTTCTTTCTTAGGCTGCACTTCTTATTACAACTCTTCTTTTTGTAACTTATCTTTTTGTACCTTAGCTTGTTCCTCTTGTGCCTGTTGTAATCTCTCCTTTCCAAATTATTCCCTTTCTAGCCTTTCCTTTTATAAATATTTATTTTTTCATTGTCATTTATGCATCATTTATTTTTCCTCGTGTTATTTTTATAATCTTTCCTTTTCAAATTGTTCACTTTCTAACCTTCCCTTTCCTAATTTTGTCTTTTGTAACTATTCTTTTGGTTTTTTTTGCACTTATTCCTTAGCATATGCCATTATAGTTTAAGTAGGTTTATTAAGTATAGGAAGTGTGATCACATTTGGTGGTTATTTAATGTATGTAGAAAATGTAAGATCATCACTATGACATTGAAGCATGGATCCTTCTCCCATGATCCTCATTGGTAGCCAAAACATCCATGCTAATGCGAAGAAACATGTTTTTTTTCTAGGTTGAAATAATTAAACTCTATGATAAGGTAATCTCTCTCCTCTTTGAATTTTAGATAATTATCATATCTTATATTTAATTTTATAAATCATAAAAGTTTTAGTCACAACTTATTATTTAAGCCATCTCCTGTACAATTGTTTATTTTAGTTTAATATGTATGCACGCACATACACATCAAAGTGTGGCATGGTGTGCTTTCATGTTTCATTTATAAATTCATTTTATATGCACCCTAGGATAATTATAATACCTCTATTTATTTGCCTTGATATGACACTAGATGCTCGTGGAAGGAGTGGAAGGAGGCTTCTTCCATTAGGACATGGATGGGAAGGAAAGCAAGGAGAAGGAGATGAAGATGTTCCAAATCTAGGTGGATCAGGGGTTGTCCATACCACCACTACCATCCCCCATAATTTTGAATGGTAAGATGGGTGGGAGAGATTCAATGTGAAAGACATTCAACATTTTGAATTTCAATTTAAGTGAGAAAACCAGAACACCTATGTAGACATGGATGAGAGTGAAAGGAGCAGAAGGAGACTTCTTCTAATAGGATGTGGGAAAAAATGAAAACAAGGGAAAGGAGGAGATGAAGATGACCTAGATTTAGGTGGAATAGGGGTTGTATATTCCATCAAAGTCATCCCTTGTAAGTTTGAATAACAATCTAGGTGGGAAAGAATCAGATCTGTAGACTAGCAGAAGGAAGTTTCTAGGTGTAATTTGGAAAAGGAAATTAGAGCAAAAGTTACAACACTTGTTTGTTTTCTTCAAGATCCCCTACTTAGGTAGGGATTGAATCTACTTGGGTTATTTATGAGAAGATATTGATTCTATAAAAGTTTAGGGAGCAAAAAGAGCTGATGAGCATCAACATTTTGATTTCATTTTGAGTGGGAAAACCAAAACACCAATGGGTTTTCCAAACAAAGTCATGAAGGCTGTAAGGCCCATCAATATAGTGTTTCTATATGGATTGGATCTACTGGTGGGTATTAAAGTTTTAGGTTTAAAAACTAATGAGCAAGATAGAGAACTCCTCACAAAGATTTATGAAGTCTGATCCGAGAATGATGAGCCCTGTTTATGGGTGGTGGTATTTTTGAGTAATTTTATATGGTCACTTGCTACACATAGGGTTTGCAAAGGATGGATGAAAATATTATAGAAGACTAGATCTGTGGGAGACTATTTTTAGTCTCACTCAATTTTGATCATGGTGGATAGAGGAAACCAAATCAAAACTTGTCTTACTAGAGTGGACGATAGGGGATTTTGCCTTTTCCTCTTTTGGGTTATGGGGTTTGCCCAAGTTTTCAAGAATACTACTCATGTTTGAACAAAATACCCTATGGTGTTTTAAACTATGACTGGAATGTTGAGGATGAGATGGTTAAGTCCTTGCTATGAATTAGCCATTAATGGATACAATGGGGAAAAAATCCCACTTTTTGTGTAGCGAATGTGCAAAGGTTATGCAAAAGTCTCTGGTGGTAGAAGTTTTTATACCCCTGGCAGACTCTTGTTTCTACAGTGTAAGTCTCAGGGAACTCCTACTGATGGGATTTATCTTTTTGAATCTCATACTTGGATACAAGATCTTGGATTCTAAGTATTCATCATAAGATTTTATGGAATTAGATCTGACAGAGATGAAGCCTCCTCAAAGGTTTTGGTTTCATTTAGACAAGTTTTCACTCCTAATGCTGGTAGGGAATGTAGAAGAAGGGGAAAAACTATGTTGAAAGTCAAAGCTATAGAGATCCCTGTTCAATTTTAGTTGGTTTGGTTTGGGGTGGTTATAGGAATCCCAACCAAATCTTGTTCTATCAGAGTGGATGATAGAGGAATCTACCTTACTAGTTTCAGTGGAAGGAAAATCCCACTTATAGTGTCTCAGTTGCATGAAGGTTGTGCAAAAGACCCAAGTAACATAAGACCTTCTACACTTGGGGGATTTATTGTTTTGTAGAGTAAGTCTCAGGAAAGTCCTAATGAAGGGTGTCAACCCTTAGAATCACATGGATTTGAAACATCTTTGATTGTGTTAAGGTTGTGAGAACATTCAAAACCCTTGTGTTATGGTTTTGGGAGCCTTAAAACCCCCTTCTTGTCTGATTTACCAAGGTCACAAGTTCTCAAAACCCTCTTTACTATACTTGGTTTGGTCGTGAATCCTTAAGTCCCTTTTTTTGTACTCTATAATTCTTGGTTATGGGTCTACCATGTAAAACCCTCCCCCTAGACATGGGTCTAGTTATCAAAACCCTCACTTGTCTAGTTTATAGCTTTGGTTTCAAAACTGTTTACCTCATCAAATAATTTTTTTTATTAATCTCTTTGACCAAGAGTGTACCACTACACTTATGGTCATACTTTTTAGTGGGTCCTTTGATTTTTTTTTCATTTTTTTTGGTTTCTTGTGACCTATTTTTGGATTTCACACCTTTTGTATCTTGACTTACATGCCAACATAATCAAAATTTGAATTCAAGAAGTCTATAACTACATGAATGAATTGATTAAGATAGATGACAATAAGTAAGAGGCATAAATTTACATTGATAAACCATGTATCAAAGTTTTTTTGCATTGTTAGAGCAATACCCCTATACTGAAACTAGAATTAAAATTGGAGGATTAGCAAAAGAGCATAGAGATAATATTAGTTACCTACATCTCATTGATAAGGATACATATAAGGTTTAGGTTATTCATATTGCACTAGATTACTTGATGAAACTACGTTGAATACTAATTTATAACTTTTAAAAGAATATGGGTTTGATTGAGGTAGGCCCCTCATAACTACCCCTATTGTATGATTTTTCAAGGTGATTTGCATTGATTAGGGTTGAAAGGAAGGAAAATGAATTCTAAAATATCAAAAATTAATTGTGACAAAGTGAATGAGGTTTTGGGAGTACAAAATCTTAGGAACACATCTGTCAAATTTATTCTAGAAAAAATATAGTTTGACTAAGAGCATACATAGCAGACCAAGATATTTTTCTCTCTCTTAGATCATACCATCAATCCCTTGGTTATTTTTTGAAAGATATCAAATATATGCAAATATTCTATGCTATCTTTAGATCATTCTCTAGACCTATTTGTACCTGATTTCAACCTCCAATAATAAATATGTTTGATGCAAATTGGTATTTATCTTAACACCTTTGTTTATCACTTTAAATCATTTCAATACATTTCATTCATGTAATTAGGTATGTTTATGCTAATATATTTTTGTATTCTATTCAAATATGAATTGCATACATTGTATATGGTTTAGTGTTGTGTCCTTGACCTAAATCCACTTTAATGCAAATAGTGACATAAATGTCTCAATGCTTCTAACACATTTTAGAAGCATCATGATGACCTTAAGCCCTTTTTTGGTCATTTTCGGGTTGGGGTGCACTTCTCTTTTTTTATTTTTGATCGTTTGATGTCGACTTGAATGCCATTAGGGTCTTAGTTTGAATTTAATTGTGATAAATATGCAAGAATTATAGTTCATTTGACACTAAGTATTTTCATAATATAGAGCAATCATTCATAGAGAATTTATTGACCATGCATAGACATTCTAGATAGATTATGCAATCATTAGAGCATTTATCATTGTTTGAAGCTACTATTTTTATGGAGAACTTTTGGCACATGAACTTGAGTTTTGTATATATTTGAATTTATTTATATTTATGCAATTCGTTATTTTTTGATATATTTTTATCGATTGGTTTACACCATTTAGGGCCCTAATAATTAAATGATGTTTATTGATCCCTACTAGCCCTAAACACATGCCCCTAAAACTTGCTTTGTTTTCCTAGAGTTTAAAATAACATGGCCATTCTAGGAGATGGAGAAAAAAGTCTCCTTTTACATCTTAAAGGTGTCACAATGTACATATCATATCAAGGAAACTAGAAATTAGTGTCAACAGAACATAGTAACCAACTCATTTCAACCCTAAATATAACCCATTAAAAGCAACTGAAGAATTCATACATCTAGCTTTGACTAGGTCCAAATCCCTGGTGACATCTCAAACACTTTTGAGTGTATGTTTCCATATTCACATTCAAGTGAATGTCTTCAAATTGTGACTAATACAACATGTGCATCTAATCCCTACGTGAATACCCTCAGTATTACACTCATTTATGTTGCATTGAGTCATAATACATTTATTTTCACTACAAGAACAAGGGTTTGATTTTGATATAAATATAAATTAAAAGTGAATCAATTATCTATTATTATGACAATATATGTAGATTGTGATTATTTATAAAAGGATGAAATGTTTGAAAAATGTCTTTAGGGCATACAATTTGTTGGTTATGCAACACGTGTTCCTAATGACTAATATTTTATCTCCACATGTTGAGTTTAATGCCATAGTGAGATGAAGTTTTCATTCTTAGTTTATGGTTATGGAGAATAGGGCATGGATAAACCTATTTAAGTAGTTTAAAAATCTAGAAAAATTATTTTCAAAATAAAAAGAATACATACACAAAATGGGATAATGATTGCACTATTCAATTTCATCATAAGCTAATGAACCATTGTAATAAAAAATGATGCAAATAAAATCTAAATGAAATGAGATATATAAGGCATTGCCCTAATACTTAGTATTAAAAATAAAGTGGTGATATGAGTCTCAAAGATATTAGAATTGTCTCTTTTACTATTGGAATGCACCACCATAACTAATATTAATCCAAAAATAATAATATAAGGATGATTATATAAATAAAGTGAGATGTTGGTATGCACAAACCAAACTCTATGTCAGTGAGGGAACAAGACTCAAAATAGTAAAATCATCAGTAAAACAAAACACCTAAAGTTTACAACATCAAATCAAAATAACATAAAAGCATGTATCTTCAAGGACATGTTACAACCACATAAGGAGTTAGAAGTGGATCATCCTTGGGAGGCTGGGCACTCCAAGCAAAAGGATTAAATAAAGGAGGATTAAACATCACCCAACCATCTTGAGAAGTATTTAGGATTGGTAAAGAAATAACGATTCTCACATAAAAATGTCTAAATAAATCTACCAACTGAGCCACCCTATTGCATAGGAAACCTCTATCATGATAGGCTAGAGATGGACATCTCACTCGATAAAGGTAGAGGACTCTAACCCCTTGCTAAGGATGAGGAATGGAGAAGCTATTGCAGATGTTAGAGCAACTCTATTATTGCCTGGCTGCTAGAGGATAAGAGCCATGATGCGCTTGGTCTAGGGGGATGTGAATAATAGTATATGAAGCATTCCCCTAGTGGTTTAGTAGCTCCTACTAGAGTTGAAACATGAACACTACCTTCTCCACTTGAGCTTGATCTTACATAAGATCCAAAGGGATAATAATCACCTTATCATTAATAATTAACTACGAAGATGTTCTTCATTATTTAACATAGTTTAATTCCTATAATTATATAATTAAAATAAAATTATAGATTTAAACAAGTTCCAAAAAAATAAATATAAGTCAGCCACTAAGCATTATCCCAAAATAAAACCATGCGTCAAGAAAAGGGCTCAAGGTGGAATGGTTGGAAAAGGTTGTGGATGTAGTGACAGGTAGATTGAGCTTTTGGGCCTATCTAAAAGGGATGTTTGAAGGACCTAGGTCTAATTTAGTCTTGACATTTGGATTGAACAATTCCAATGTGTAGGAGACACTCATCAAGAGGAAGGCCCTGATAGACTAAACACCAAATAAAATGTGTGATCTTGGTCTCAAGCTTTGCAGTTTGGTGAGCCAAGTCCTAGGCGAAGAATTTAAATTCCAACACATATTTAACTTATCTAGAGTTGAAGAGAATGACCTCATGATTTGATAAATGAGACTTGGAGAGTAATTTTTGAATCAAGTGTCACACTTTGACCTCTAGTCCTTCCACCATGCATGTGGAGGTTATAGACCCATCTTGTGCAACATGAAATGAAGCATCAATTCCTAGATACTAAAAATGGAAGGTGAGTTCATATTAAGAAACTTATATTTATCTTTTAGCAGATGCCATGGAATCCAATATCAAGAAGAATTCAAGTCATTAATAGTGTGAATTATTTTTAAAATAGACATCATAATTTTATACCTAACATTTCTACTAAAGGAAGACTAATATTGATCATTTCATAAGACCATCATATATTATGATCTTTAAATCAAAGACCTTTATGGTATCCATCTCCAACCCATTTTAGAAAAGGCTTGAAAACTTTAAAATCCTTCCAAATACTCTTGGCCACCAAAGAGCCTTTTATCTTAATGGGGAGCTATCCTAAGATATTTTAGGTTTCCATGAGGAAGATTGTTTCGAGATGAAGCTTCTGGTTCCTACATGTCCAATTTTAAATAATTAGACATTTCATATAAATAGGTGTATCCATAGTCAGGGAGAATAAGATCAAGAACAAATGCTTTTGTGGATGAGTTAGCCCACCAACTAACCTTAAATATACATCCCATGAAGTAATAGCTAGGTAGTTGGACAAAATAAGTCAAAGGCAACCCTTAAAATAATACTAAAGTTTTGTTATTATTATTATTTTTAAATTCATGACTGGTCTCTATGAGTGGCCAATATCCAAACCACCATCTCTATTCAAATTACTGGGACTTTTTTCTATCTCAATGGCCTCTCTAATTTTTCTCTTTAAATAATTATCTTCTTTCACAATGATTTTTGCTTTGTCTATACAAACATGGTGTTTAGTGACATGAGAATGTTTGGCTAAATTGAAAGTCTCTATGCAAGATTGAAGAGTGTCTCTGGAATGCTCTTTTAGTCTGGTTTGGATAGATCTACCTATTACTCCCACATACGATTTCCCACATGAACATGGCACAAGGTAAACTCCTTTATTTTTATTAGGATATAAAGGGTCTTTTGCTCAATCCATATTTGTATGAAGAATATTTAAAGGCTTGAATGATGTTTGACAACCCAATTTTTTAACAGTCCTAGCTAACTTTATAATCAAGTTACCAAGTTGCTTAGTGTTTTGGGCCCTCATAGACATTATTTAAAAAAATTCATTCATTCATTCGAATGACTCCCTCATAAGATCCCTTGATTTTCTTGGTCATTTTCATCTCGAGTCTCATGTCATCTTTAGTTCCATTATAATTTTTTCAAAGTTAATTTGTCATTTCTAAGTCATGAGGCTCCATTTTCACATTAATCACCTTTCAAAGATATTTTGAATCCTTCTTAAAAAATTCAAAATCCTTTTGCAGAGTTTGTTTGAATTAATATAAAGCTTTTATTATGTGTTGTAGCTTTTCCAAGTTATTTTTACATGTAAAATAATCCTACAAAGCCCACCACTTTGCATACTAACCCTCTAAAACCTACTTACCTTATAAATTTTACCTTATGCAACAACTAACCATGCATTTTAATCCTTATAAACCCACATACATGCAAAATTACACTCCAAAGCCCATCAAGTCTCTTCAAAGTGCCTCCTATCCTTCCATGTGGCACCACAAAGACTCAAGTTGATTTTTTAAAACCTTAATTTCCCTTTAAATTCATAGTATTTGTTTTATAAAGAGTGGTTTTGGATCTTTAATTCATGGTATTATCATTTTAAAAGGTGGTTTCAAATTTTAATTCATGGTATATGGATTTTAGAGGGTGGTTTTAAAGAGAAAACCTGTCTTTTTAGAGTTTGAAAGGTTGTTTGGCTGCACTTGAGTGGTTTTGGTAGAATTATAAATGTGATAATCATTTGGTACATATTTTGGAACCTCATTTTAAATATTGTGTACTTTGGAGCCTCATTTTACATTTAAAACACTTCTAAAAACACCATAAACCTTCCAAATCTCCTCGCTTACCTTCCACATGGCATTTAAGCTAAATATAAATGTCTAAGAAGGTGGTTTTGATTAATGAAATGTGGTTTTGATAGTAAAAACGACATAGTTTTTGCATATTGTAGCTTTCTTACGCCAAATTGACATGTAAATGTATCTCTTAAATCTTGAAATAAGTAATTATTATTTCAAAGCTCACATATCATTTTAAAATGCCTCCTTAACCTTCATCTAAACTTCTTAAGATAAAATTAGTTGTATGATATGTGGTTTGAGTGTAAAATTCACGGTATTGGTTGTCGATAAGTGGTTTGCATAAACATTTAATCTAATTTTACATGAGGTGGTCTTCAACAAGTTTTTTTTTGTCTTGTTCAACCTTGAGAAGAAGATATTGTATACATAGAACCTCTATAAACCTGCCATTCTCCTTCATGCTCATTCAAGATCTCAAAAAGGGGTTTCAAAGTGAAATATTCATTGTTTGACTGCACTCTAAGGGCATTTTGGTGAGTAAAGGGCATGGATTTCTAAATATTAGTGGGCATTTGAATATTATTCTATCTTGATATCATTCTCTTTACCATTTTACATTCAAATAAGCTCTTTAAAACTCTACCAACCTTCCTTTCACTATCCAATGTGGTTGTTTCAAATTTGATAAAAGTGGTTTTGAAGTGTGAATTTGTGGTTTTGATATGGTGTGGATTTTGGAAGCCTTGTGAGCTTATATCATGCATGTAAATCATCCTCAAAGATACCATGGTGGTTTTCAAAGACAAAAGATGGTTTTGAATCATATAGCTAGTCTTGGCTGCTTAAACAAGTTTTGAATTATTCTTTGCACCATTTGTAATTATTTTCAATGTTAAAAGCTATATTGAAACTTTTTCTTGTAGATAAAACCTTATTTTATATTATCACCATATTTTTAATTCTCTCAAATGAGTATTCACATGTAAGAAGTTGACCAACAAATTTGTAGTGTTTTCAAACATGATATCATGTTTTTATTCATCACAATCTTCTTACAGGCTCAAGATAATCATTACATGCATGAAGAAGTTTTTAGAATAATATTTTATCTCATATCCTTTACAAGTTTTTAGAGGACTTCATGTTCATTATACTAAATTTAGTTCTATGCACACACTTTCTCTCTCCATATTTTTTCTACAACAATCTCAATTTGTTTGCTCAAGTTTCTATCTTATCAGCCACCCCATCAAAAATGAAGTTCAAGTACATGGGCCATGAGCCCATTTATATTCTAGACACAAACATATCAAATGTATCTAATAACAACATGATAACATGAATATCAATTAATTATGGGAGATGATGGATGCCACAAAAAGGACCCATTTGTGAGAATGGATTTTGGATAACAAACTTGGGCATGCTGCTAATTTTTTAACATCTTTTCAGTGTGTAGATATAGTAATTTCATGTGCAAAGTAATAAAATATAGAGAGTATGGAAATAAGGTTTACAGGTAATCAGTTGGTGTTTAAACTAGATAGAACCTTGATAGGCATCACCTTTGACATTGAACCTCATGATGAGATAGTATAAATTAATAAAAACAATTCTCAACAATTCTAGGGAAACAAATGTGAGAGATGTTGAATCAATATTGGTTGACTTATAAAAGAAGAGTCAATATCAAACAAGTCAAAACACTAGACAGGTCAATTTTCAAGGAAGAGCTATATGATTTGATTACTTTGTTAAGAAAAGTCATGGGGAATGAAGTGATAAATATTTTTTGCAGTTGGATGTGCATGTTCATGAGCATAATATATTTTGAGAAATATTTTATTAATTGGAATTTGATCCCCAGTAACAACATTCATGAATAGTTGACCAAGTGTTATGCCACACAAGAATTCTATATGATCTCATATTTGATCTATTCCATTATAATACTCATAACCTAGCTTGATTTGATGAAAGTGAATAAGAACCTCCCCAGTGTATTGGTATATGAAAATTTACCTAATCTCATTCATGAGAAGGGAAAAAGTCATTTAAGGAGAGTAAACAATGCATTCTCCATGATGATACTCAAGACATTGAATGGAAACATCATGGCTAGGATTTCCAATGAAGCAATTACTCTAATAAAAAAATATGAGAGCTACTTAATTTAGTTCCCAAATTTCACTTATATTAGGGTTGTTTGATTTGAAGGTGTTCCTCGTAGACTATTAAGATATCCTAGTGATAAAATAATTTTGATCTAATTTTACAGGTAGTTAATTGAGGTACACAAAAAGTGTATCAACTAGAAAATCAAAGGAATACCTTTTCCTATCAGCCTCAAATATTTATTCTATAAATCAATAAGAGATGCCATCAATAATGAAAAGTCACACATGGAATTTTTGATGCAATTGCACATGAGGATACTTTATTTTTATAGTAAAGGTTTTGTGAGAAATAATCTTAGAATTGTCCCTAATTATCCTCATAGTTTAAAAATTGAAAACTATTAGGAGGACTATGAAGATGATGTCGAGGTAAAAAAAGAAATTGGCCAAGGATGACATTGAAACATATAAAAGCCTTCAAATTTGAATGGTGCAAAGCAAACTTTGAGGATGATGGTACTAACACTATGGAAGATATTTTATATGAAAATATTTAACTCATAGCCATTCCTCCAATCAATTGGTTAAGATATTGGTATGAAAAAAAAGTGAAAGAATACACTTGAAGAAGTCATCAAAAAGGTTAAGGAAGTTCAAGAGGGTTGTAAAAAACTTATTTTACTCCAATCATTCAGTCTTTTGGAACCAAAATATTTATAAGAAAATCAATTTTAGATGCAACAAAAGGAGGATATGGAGAAGATCCCAATAGAGATAAATTCCTAAACAAAAATGTGAATATGATCCAAAACTCCAAATCAATAGGCCCACTCCATCTAAAAATATAAATGCAACACTTGAAATTAATCCTTCAATGTTGATTGACAACACCATTCAATGGTTTTTGGTTTCTGATTCAGGTTCCTATTTTTACCACTTCCATTAAATCATCAGTGTCTTCATGACTTCCATTTTTACCTCCACTTCCACCATCCTCTTTCTTAGTTCCACCTCCACCTCCACCTCCTATTTTACCCATGCATCAAGTTGTTTCTCATCCATAATCAGTTGAACCTAGATCTATTCTTGTATAATATATTTGATAGTCATCTTCATTGACTCCCATGGTTTCTTCAAGTAGTAAATTGGATACTTCACAAGAAGATATGTCTTATTCATGAGTACAACATGTTGGGTGAATATTTTTCCACCAAATAACTGATGGGAAAAATAGGTGATTTCAACCATAGCATAAGGAGATTGGTCGGCCAAATGTGCATGTTTACCACATCAAAAGGGGACAAATCTCTCCTCTCATCAAGGGGAGGTTCCCTATAACTATGATATGCTATATATTATATATATAAGTAGAAAATAACACTCAGGGGTAGGACAACACCATCCATCTCTCTTTTTTTAGAGATGATGTTCATAGACAAAGGAGAAATCTAGGTGAAATGACATAAGGCACTTCTCTTCTTTCAGAAGTGGTCTGCAGCAAACAGTAGGAATCTTTTTGGAAGTAAAAGTAACTGTAACAGGGCACAATAATACAACAGGATGAAGTGTAGCACAAAGTAACCACCTCAACTGCCAAAGAGTGAAATACAAAGGATAATGGGGGCACCAAGTCATCCCAAGATCCTTTACATAGAAATAAACTGAAAACACACACACTAAATATAAGTGTAGTAGCACAAAGTCTCCCACAGTTGGCTTTAGGACACCTTCTTGATTAATTCTACTAGTTCTACTTATTTAATTAAATGGATAAGAATGCATTCAAGAAATAGACATAAGAACAATTTCCTCAACAACAAAAGTTATTCCAGCACAAAGTCTGAAAGGTCACTTGTGTTCTCATTCAAATAAATAAATATGATTAACAATCTGAGCTCAAAGTCTCAGTAATCTCCTTTCAATTTGTGCAGAGTTTCACTTCTATAACCAAAAAGATATCCTCTCCATAAAATAAGAGATTACAATATATATCAGCCAAGAAAGACTTGGCGCTTTGTTTCACAAAATGGCCTATACTACATTTAATGCCTTGAATGCATTTTCAGTTATATCCAAGGGGCCATGCTAGAACAAGGCATTAGCCTTAACTATGGCATGTCACTTCATCTCAAAAGTCTTCTCCTCAGCATGGGTCATCTGGTCTATTTTTTTAGATATGTATGCGGTTGTCCACACGCTTTTATTCAAAGGGAAAAAAATAGGCTGTGCCTTTGAATGTCTGTGCTCTGATGTCTACTTGGTGGACTGTTCCACCTACTGAAATAACTCCCTTGTAGATATTTTAGTATCCCCTATAGATTTTTAAGCTCTCAAGCTATCTTCTTACCTTCAGTAGGTTCTTTCAACTATTTCTTTAGTTGTTCGCTGAGTTTTGTCTTCAGGTTCCGTGCCATATTTGAAAATAAATGGGCATTTTATTAACTTAAATTTGATGTCCATGAGGATGTCATTGGTTATTGGTCGCTTGAACCACTTTGAACCTTGAACCTTTAAACCATTTTGGTTCAAGGTTTAATGGTTCAATAGTTCGAGTAGTCTAATCGGCTCCTTGGTTCAATCGCTTCTTTAGTTCAATCGCTTCTTTGTTCTTCGGTTGAACCATCTCTTCGAACTTGTCTCTGGAATCTTTTGCTTCCTTCCTTTGCTTAAAGCTTCTTTTAACATTTGAACCTTTTAAACTTTGAGCCATTTTGGTTCAAAGTTCAATGGTTCATTACCTTTCTCAAAATCCTTTGGTCCTTCAAAGTTTTTGGATCCTTTTCTTCTCTGTTGAACTCGTTGAACCTTTGAACTTTGAACTCCTTTGGTTTAAGGTTCAACGGTTCATTGGTTCATTATTTGTTCTTTGAATCCTTTATTTTTCATAAGTCTCTCAAACTTTGAAATTCCTTTGAATTTCTGTCTTTGGAACCCCCCTGAAGGGAAGGTATCCCTTTGGGCCTTGAGAATGGTCCATTTCATGGTCGTTGAGAGTCCCCTGCAAGGGTACCTTCCCTTTGGGGTCCTTCAGGAAGCCTTGTTCTTCAAATCCTTTAGACATTTTGTCCAAAGGAAATCTTTCCTCTGCCTTTGCTGCTTTCTATCGGGCCTTTGAACATTCCTTCAGACAAAATGTCTGAAGGATTTCTCTTGTGAAGTTTTGTCACAAAAAATATTTTCGAAAGATATCCTTTTGAACCAAATGATTAAACCATTTGATTGAACCAATAATGGTTTAATGGTTCAACAGTTCAATGGTTCAATATTGTGTTCTACTCATCCAATTGACTACTTGAACCAACCACTTTGAACCATTCATTTGAAGCGTTGATTGAACTAATTCTTCAAACTTGTCTCTAGAATCTTCCGCTTCCTTCCTTCGCTCGGAGCTTTCTTGAACCTTTGAACCTTTGAACCATTTTGGTTCAAGGTTCAATGGTTCAATATTTTTTCTTCGGAGTCTTCCTTTCATTAAGTCTTTTGAAGCCATTTGAACTTTCTAAAGCAGTTAAACTTTGAACTTGCCGAAGCGGTTAACTCTTTAAGTCTGTCGATGTCATTGAACCTTTGAACCCATTGAACCTTTGAACCTTTAGAGGTAGGGTTCAATGGGTCAATGGTTCATTCCATTTGTTTAAGGCTTGTTGATGGACCTTTTGGTTGAACCTCGACATTAAACCAACCTTGAAATTGCCTAAGTGTTAGGAACTTGTTTCTTTGTGAGAGCTCGCCTATTGAATTCGTTGAACCTGTTGAACTTTGAGTCCCTTAGCTGAAAAAGATTAAATAATTGAAAAACTTGGATGCTTAGAACATTTTTTGAGAAGGGAAGAGAGAATTTTGGCCTACAAGACCAAAATAGTTGATATATTGTCCCCAAAAATGAGTGACAAATTTTGGGAACAATAGCTAGCTCCAGTTGGGGAACTTCCATCGATTGTAAGAACAATCAAAGGGAGTAGAAGCCAAAATCTCTAGTGCCTTTAAGTATGAAAATGGGCTACGGAGTCATGCTACCCAAAAAAAATGTGCTAAAAAGAAACAAAAATGAACAACACAAAACAAAACTAAAGCCTATACAAATATACATATGTACAGATGATCTTATCTGATACTTAAAGAATTGAAGTGCTTCAGATGATGCCCATTGTGAGGTAGAGAAAAGGGTGTGCCATCTTGATATTTCAACAAGAAACTATTTCACCATTGAGCTGATGAATAGCAAATGAGCCTCTCCATAGGGAATCAAATTTTCCATGCATTCCCTTTGGTTCTCTTCTTTTGTCCCATAACAAAACTTGATCTCCAATCTGGAAATCACAAGTTTTTATTTTTTGGTCGAAAATCTTCTTCACTAGACTTTGATGCATAGCGATTCGGTCCACCACCATAGTTCACTGCTCATCCAGCTCAGTCAGGCACATGATCATTTTATCAATGGAGCTTTCATATGTTTGATCTTCGACCACCTTTGCCAATTTCAATGCTGGTAATTCTAAGGTGATTGGTATCTTTGCATTGAGACCATACAGAAGTTGGAAAGGTGACATACCTATCACCCTTTTGGGTGCGATTCTATCTGGCCATAAAGCATCAAATAATGTTTAATGCCAAGTTCGTTGGTTGTCATCTACCAGCTTTCTGATGATGGTCACCAGGTTCTTATTGCTCAATTTTTCTTGGCCATTCCCTTGTGGAAAATAATTAGAGGAGTGGGAGAGGGTAATTTCATAGTAAAAATAGAACTGAGTAATCTCATGGGAAGAGAAATAGGCTGCATTGTCTGTCACAATCTTGGTTGGGACCCCAAACTTGGAAATAATATTTTCTTTGAGGAAATCACATACTACTTCTCAAGTAGCATGCTTAGCTAGAATAGCTTCCACCTATTTGATGAAGTAATATATGGCTGTGAGGACATAATCATGTCTAAAACTTGAAGATGGGTTTATAGCACCAATGAAATCAATTCCCCATTACTGAAATGGCTCTTCTATTACCACCGACTGAAGAGGTAGAGCAACGAATTTGGGTCTTCCAACAAACTGTTGGCACAGTTCACATCTTCGTACCCATTTGTATGCATCTTGAAATAGAGTAGGCTAGTAATACCTAGCTCGTAGAATCTTATGGGTAGTTACAGGTGCAAAAAAATGTCCTCCATAGGCCAGATTATGGAAGGACTCCAGAAGTTGGTTCTACTGCTCTTTATCCATATAGGGAAGGAATACTCCATTGATGTTCCTTTTATACAGGCCGTTGTCCCATAAGACAAAGTTGGCAGCTTTCAATTTAACAGTCTTCCTTTCTTTATGAGATGGGTGAGCAAGACACTCACCATAAGTAAGGAAATGAGAAATATTTGAATACCACTCATTCATGGTGGTGACAAAGAAGACTGTTGGTGTGTCTCCCACTTCTATTTCTTCATGCCCTATTTCTTCTAGTAAGTTGTTAGTAATTAATTGGCAGAGACCCCTTCCTCGCACAAGCTTCGTTGGTTTGATAACAAGATCAAACTCCTAAATTTTAGCAATCTAATTACCCCTTTTGGTTCCAAACTCTTGCTGTGTTAGTATGGACTTGACTGTGGTATCAGGAACTAGAGCAATAATGTGTGAATTTAGAATGTAAAAATGGAAGTCCTTTACTGCCTTTACCATTGCATAAGCATGCTTCTCTAGATTTGAATATTTCAGTTTATGAGCTTTGAGAGAACATCGCATGAAGGATATGGGAGATTCCACACCTTATTTGTTCTGTTGAACTAGAATTTTTAAAAGTGTGTGCTCGGAAGCATAACTGTACATCATGAAATCTTTGGTATAATTTGGACAAACCAGAATTGGGGCATGGATGATAGTTGTTTTGATGTCTCGAAATGCCAATTTGCCTTCTTCAGTCTAGCTAAAAGTGGCCTTTCCCTTTATCATGTTTACAATATGGTGAGTCTTCTCTGCAAACTCAGGGATGAACCTTAGTAAAAAATTCACCTTTCCGAAGAAACAGTGAACTGCAGTCTTACTTGTGGGTAGAGTAAGCTCTTAGATAGATTTGACTCTTTCTGAGTCAATCTTTATGTCTTCTCTAGATAAAATGTGTCTGAAAAGTTTCCCTTATGTTACCCCAAATACAGACTTCTTGGGATTTATAGAAATGCCATTTTGGTGACATCATTCCATCACTTGTTGCAAATGGCACACATGATTAGGATGATGTTTAGAAAAGATTTTTAAATCATCAAGGTACACCATAATGAACTTACCCATTTCATCTTTGAAAGTAAGGTCCATTGCTCTCTGAAAAGTGGTGCCAATGTTTATCAAGCCAAATGGTATCCTTCGATATGCAAAAGTGCTCTAAGGCATGGTGAATGCAGTCTTATGCTAGTCTACTTCACCAACTTCCACTTGATTGTACCCTGAGAAGCTATCCAGCATTGGCAACATCTCTAAACTAGTCACCATCTAAAGAACTTGATCCATGATGGGCAGAGGATAGTTATCCTTTAGAGAGGATTGATTCAAGTTTTTGAAAACCACACAGAGGCAAATTTTTCTATTCTTTTTTCTCACAGGAACTATGTTTGCAATCTATGTGGAATGATGAATTGAAAAATTTATTCTAGCATTCAACATTTTTTGTATTTCAAACAAAATAGTACCTGATATCTTTGGATTATACTATTGGGATTTTTTCTTGTAAGGCACCAAATCACTCTTGAGAGGAATTTCATGGTGAATTTCTTCAAGCCTAAGCAACTTCAGGTCATCATAAGAGTACGTCAAAACATCTATGTATTGGTGGAGCAGAGCAGTAAACTTGAACTTTTCTTCTGGATTGCAACACTTTCCAATGTTCACCATCTTGGGATTTTCCTTGGTACCCAAATTTATCTGATCAAACTCCTGGGAGGAGCTTGAATCTATTGGTTACTGTTTGATGAACCTGTCGTGCTTGTCAAACAACTTCTTAATGGAAACCAATCCTTTGGAAATTTTATTCCCTTTTAGCTGTAAGAATTCCTCACCTATGTCTGAACTTGCTTCTTGAGGTTCACTGCCTTCGAAGTGAAGCTGTTCAAAGCTATCTTTTTATTCTATAAAGGCAATGATTTGGTTTTCACCATTGAACACTTGCCAATGATAGGCATTGTCAGGCACACTTGGTCAAAAGACCAGCTCGATAGTGTACCTGTCTCCTTTAAAATCTAGGTGATGAACCAAAAGAGTTATAGAAACAACCAATGCATCAGATTGGTCATTGAATTTTTTGGGTACTACAGAGATACTGAAAGCATCAAAGCTTTCAATTTGATCCCAAAATAGATTGCATTAATGGTGCAATCTCTCATTTTTAGTTTGGTACAGGTTCCTAACCTGGCAAGCCACTAGCTCAGCATCTCTTTTGGCGTGAAGGAGTTTGACACCCTTGTCTTGAGCAGCCTTCAACTTGAGTAATAGAGATTCGTACTCTGTAGTGTTTTTGGTGTTGCTGAACTACAATTTTTATGAAGAAGGAAACATATCTCCTTGAGGAGATATCAACACAATCCCAGCTCCAAAATTGGTAGAGGAACAATTGCCATCAAATTTTAGAATCCAAACCTCATCAGAAACTAATTTTTTCTTAGATTTTTCTTCATTTGGAGGGAAGGATTCTTCTGTACTTGCACTACATTCTGCCAATCCTTCTACTATTTTGTTTGAACCAATTTTTAGACTGTCACATTCAGGAATTTCATCAGACACCCCATGAACTTATTCCATGGATAAGAAGTAATTACCCACACTTGAAGACTCAAATAGAATTTGAGCTTTAGGCGCTAATGTTTGAGTGACCACATATTTTGCCTCCTTCTCAGGGAACAATTTTTATATGACACCTTTGACCGAGATCCTTGCTTTAGATAGGTCCATACTCAACTTGCCACCAACATCTTTGTAAAAATTTTACCCAAGAAAAATACTATATGAGGCTGCGATGTTGGCCACCAGGACTGTCATCTTAATTCTCTTTTCTAGAAATGCTGCAAATGCAAATTGGGCATCCTTGATTTGTCTTAGCAGTGGCACTTGTTTGTTCTCCATGGAGAAACATCTCCCAAATGTCTTGGTCAGTGTGAGACCAAGGGATTCAGCCACTTTGGTAGGCATGACATTGGCAGATGCACCTGAGTCTATGATGCAATTATTCAGCTTATGTCTATTTATCAGCAAGGAGATATAAAATGGTTCTATCCTCCTAGGAGCAGTAGGAGGAGTAATGACAAGGTTATCTTGGGTGGATGTGGGAGTCACCTTTAGAGCAGCTGGTCCTATAGGGATAGTTTTATTCTTTATGCATTGAACCAACTTATCTAACTGCTCAGGGTTGGATTGCAAGAATCCAAATTCAGACATTTAAATTTTAGTTTTCTTGACATGGTCAACTATGTCAAACATCTAAAATGAATTAGGAATAGGGAAAGGCAATTCATCCTTTTAGTTTTTAGGGGGGAGGATTGATCTATGAAATTGAAGTTAAAGGTGAAGGCGTACTTGAGGTACTTACTTTTTTAGCGATCATTAGGTCCTTTGGCTGGAAAGGCAGAGAAGTTCCTCATTTGGTGATTCAAATTACAGGCTAAGCTCACTCTATTTTTTCCTTATCAGCTTGTTGAGCTAACTGGTTCTGGGACCAGGTGAATACAATGTATGATCCATCAAATGTTTCACCTTTACTTCTAGGTTCATCTTGATAATTCAAAAAACCAATGTTGGAGTCGCCAGCTCATTCTTTTTCTCCCTCTTTGAAGAGATTAACGTCATATTCTGGGTTCAACTCAGGCTAGAAGGAGAAATCAGATTCTGTTTCAAGATATCCAACTACTGAATTGATTAGAGGTGCTTTAATGGCAAGCTTCCCCTATGGGGGAGGAAGATGATTTGGCTACCCTTGATTTCTGGTAGTGTTGCCTTGATATGAATGATTAGAGAATATCCTTCTTGGTATATCTTAGTATGAAGGAGTAGAAAACATCCCTTGCACCATTTTCTTTCTGAGAGCTAGTAACTCATTTGCTAGCTTTTACACCATTAGATCAGTGGTGCCTGTAGATGGATATTAAGAGGGTGAAGAAGATTTACCTATGTTAGGATCTCTCCTTATCTCTCCTGCCAAGATGAGATCATCTTCCACCTCAGTAGCCAAATCCTACACTATAGCAAGGTCTATGTGGCCAACAAGTCTCAATAAAAAACTCACTTCAGGCAGCTGTGAGTTGATGAAGAAGCATTTGAGGTTCTCAGCTGTTGGCTGAGCAATAGTAGGAATCCTATTCCTTAGCTTGTCAAATTTGGCAATGAAGTCCCTCATAGGTTCGTGAGGCTCTTTATTCATTTGTGTGAGCTGGGCTAGCACACCATGCACATATTTTATAGGCTTAAACCTAGCTTCAAATTTGGCTTTGAGAGTGTTTCAGTCAGTCAATGACCGAGACTACAGATGATAGAACTAGTCTGCAACAGCGCCTTGCAATGTCTCTACGAATAGCTTGACTGCTATGTCCTCATACTCCATGCCTATCACACCATAGGCTATGTTGAAGGCTGCAATATGTTCATTAGGATGAACTCTCCCATCACCAAAGACTTTGGGGAAATTCTTCTTTGAATTGTGTGGTAGCTCATGTAGAGGTGGAGTTAAATTGAGTGGGCCAAAAGAGTTACCCCAAGGGCCTTGAACCACCATGATTTGAATACTGAAGGGAGGGATAACAAATGTCTAAGGGGTATGTATTGACAAAGCTCTGCTAACAGGAAAAATGGATGCTCTGCCTAGCAATGGAGACCTGACTTTGGTAGGAGGAAAACTCCTGGTTCGCTGAAGATGAGATGGTGAAGGGAAAGGATCAAAAACACTTTGCTGTACCAACTCGAATATAGGGTCAACAATACCTTTAGCTCTCTGGCTTCACGTATACTGTGGATCTGCCAGAGTGTAAAATTGAAATGGAAAGAATTGGAACTGCTTCAATTTGAAGCTTGAGGCTTCAAACTATGCATTCTTCCCCAGCAGAGTCACCAAAAACTGTTGAGTGAATATTTTGTTACCAGCTAATTGATGGGAAAATAGGTGATTTCAACCACAACATAAGGAGATTGGTCGGTCAAATGTGTAGGTTTACCACATCAAAAGGGGACAGATCTCTCCTCTCATCAAGAGGAGGTTCCCTATAACCATGATATGCTATATATTATATATATATAAATAGAAAATAACACTCAGGAGTAGGACAACACCATCCATCTCTTTTTTTAGAGATGATGTTCACAGATAGGAGAAATCTAGGTGAAATGACAGAAGGCACTTCTCTTCTTTCAGAAGTGGTCTACAACAAATAGCAAGAATCTTTTTGAAAGTAAAAGTAACTGTAATAGGGCACAATAATACAATAAGATGAAGTGTAGCATAAAGTCTCCACCTCAACTACCAAAGAGTGAAATATGAAGGATAATGGGGACACAAAGTCGTCCCAAGATCCTTTACACAAAAATAAACTTAAAACACACACACTAAAGACAAGTGTAGCAGCACAAAGTCTCCCACAATTGGCTTCAAGACACCTTCCTGATTACTTCTACTAGTTCTACTTATTTAATTAAATAGACAATAATGCATTTAGGAAACAGACATAAGAACAATTTCTTCAACAACACAAGTTATTCTAGCATAAACTCTGTAAGGTCATTTGTGTTCTTATTCAAATAAAGAAATATGATTAACAATCTGAGCTCAAAGTCTCAATAATCACCTTTCAATTTGGGTAGAGTTTTTCCTCTATAATCGAAAAGATCTCCTCTCTATAAAATAAGAGATTACAATATATATCAGCCAAGAAAGACTTGGCACTTTGTTTCACAAAATGGCCCATACTACATTCTGTTGGTTGAATATTTTGTCGATCAGTGTACTGATAAACAAAATAGGTCTGATCATCTAATGTAGGAAGATTGGTCGTCCAGATGTGTAGGTTTACCACATCAAAAGGGGACTAATCTCTCCTCTTATCAAGGGGAGGTTCCCTATATATATATATATGTATATATAGAAAATAATACTCAAGGGTAGGATAAACCATTCATCTCTCTTTTTTTAGAGATGATGCAAGCAAATCAAAGGAAAAATCTCAAGAGAAATGACATAAAGCACTCCTCTTCTTTCATAAGTACTATTCAGCAAACCACAAGAATACTCCTGGTAGTAATTGCAAAATGTAACCGAGGTGTAGTAACCAAGAAATTGAGATGTAGCATAAAGTCTCCACCTGAATTTCCCAAGAGTGAGATACAAAGGATAATGAGGGCACAAAGTCATCCCAAGGTCCTTTACATAAAAACAAAAAGAAAACACACTAAAAGCAATTATGGGGGCACAAAGTCTCTCCACAGTTGGCTTCAGGATACCTTCCTGACTACTTTCACTAATTCTGCTTATTGAATTAAAGGAACATAAAATATATTAAGGAAAAAGACATAAGAATAGTTTCCCCAACAACAAATATATCACAACACAAAGTCTGAAAAGCCACTTGCTTTCTTATTTTAATAACAAAATATGATCAACAATCTGAGCTCAAAGTCTCAGTAATGCCTTTCAATTTGGGCAAAGTTTTGTTTTTGATAATCAGAGAGACAGATAGCATCACAATAACAAGAGATTCCCTTATATAGCCTCTTCAAGAAAGACTTGGGAATAGTAACACATCATGTTGCATATGATTTTGTTAAGAAGACATGCTAGAATTTAGGGGCATTACCCATTTGCTTTTCTCAATGCAGAAAAATGGGTCACACTATTAAAAGTTTGCATCTTTCAATATCCACTTGGTGGTCTACTTCTAGAAACATATTTGATGTGCAAATGTTTCTGGTCATTCTTGCTCTTTATGCTCCTTTCAGCGGTTCTTCCTTTTGGCCTTGGCCTTAAAGCCTTTGAATGCATTTGGGTCCATTTTGGGTCGAGAAGAGCCCCTGCAAGGGTATCTATCCTTCAAGCGGTCTTCAGATGGCCTTCGGGCTTCCTTTGGTGGGTCGCTAAGTTCTTTAGCTCTTCTTTAAGGCTTTTCAAAATCAACGGCTATTTTATGAACCTTGAAATTGACATTCGCGCACCCGTCACTACATTTGAATTTCTAACGGCTAGTTCACCGTTCTTGACTTTGACATCTTCAAGTGCGTCACCCCTTAGACTTTCTTCAACTTTCTCTTGATTCAGCCTTTTTTGCTACTTGCTTCCTTCAGATTTCTTGTTTTGCATCTGAGAGTCCCCCACAAGGGCACCTGCCCTTCGAGGTCCTTCGATGGCCTTTTGTCTTCGGAGTCCTTCGGAGATTTCCCATAGAATTTTTCTCAGACATTTTCCCATAGACAAAAAGTTTGCAAGAATTATTTCAGCTTCTTTGTCTTTGGCCTTCAAAAATTCTTTTGGGCTTTTCTCTCGCAGCTTCCCCGAATTTCTTCAAAAAATTTGTTTGAAGGAATTCATTTCTTGCCTTAGTCTTTCCACCAGGGTTTGCTTTATTTTTCATTCTTTTAATTCTTTCAGAGGAAAAAGTCTGAAGGAATTCTTTCGGATAATTTCCCCGAAGGAATTGTCTCTTTGTCTTGTTCATTTTCTTGAAGGAATTCACTTTGTCTATTTTGCTGAGGGAATTTTTCTGAAGGAAATCCCTTTGCTCTTTTGGCCTTTGAATTAGTCCATTTGCCCCCTTTCTACCCTCTACAAGGGCTATTTGATCCTTTGGCTTTGGGGCAACCCCTTGAACCTACCGATTGAACCAAGTGATTGAACCAACTTTGGTTCAACGATTTAATGGTTCATTCCCTTTGATCACTTGAACCAAGATTCTTTGAAAACAAGCCTCGTTGAACCTTAAACCCGTTGAACCTTTGAACCAAAGTGGTTCAATGGCTCATCTGTTTAATCGGTTCATTCTTTTTATTTCACTCAATCCTTTTGATCTTTTTGAACCAAACGCACTGAACCATTTGGTCGTTGAACCTGTTGAACCTTTGAACCAAAGTGGTTCAATGGTTCAATGGTTCAATGATTCAAGCATTGAAAACTTATTCTTTTGATTGAACCTGCTCGTAGAAGCCTTTGAACCTGTTGAACCTTGAACCTTGAAGCAGTTGAACTCTTGCTGCTGATGTTAAACCTTTGAACCTGTTGAACCCATTGAACCTATGAACCAACTTTGAAATCACCTAAGTGTTGAGAGCTTGCTTCTTTCTTGCAGAGTCCATAGAAATCAACCTGTTGAACCTTGAACTTGGCCTACATAGTCCGTAGATTCTCGCCTACTAAGTTCGTAGATTCAAGCCTGCTGAGTCCGTAGATTCAAGCCTGCAGAGTCCATAGATTTTTGAGAAGCTTGAAAAATGAGGAATTTGAATGCTCAAAACAAATTTTGAAAAGGGAAGAGACAATTTTAGTTTGTAGGACTAAAATAGTTCAAATATTGTCCCAAAAAATGAGAAGTCTATTTTTGGGGAACAATAGCTAGCTCTAGTTGGGGAACTTCTATCAATTGTAAAAAAGAATTGAAGGGAGTAGAATCCATAATCTCCAGTGTCTTCATGTGTACAATTGGGCTACGGAGTCATGTTACCAAGAAATGGAAGGCATCAAAAATGGAAACAAACAAAAAAAAATAGAATTAAAAACTATATAAATATACATATGTATAGATGCAATGATCTGATACTTCAAGAGTTGAAGTGTTTCAGATGCTGCTTCCTGAGAGGCAATGAAAATAGTGCTCTACCCTGATAAACCAGCAAGAAGACAATTTGTCCCTAGAAACGATGATGGGCGAATGGAACTCTCCACCAGGAAACTAATTTTTTGCATCTTCCTCTTGGTTTTTTCTTCTTCTTGCCCCATGGCAAGATGTGATCCTCAATTTGAAAGCCATAACTCCTTGCTTTCTTGGCGAAGGGTTCCTTTGCTTGATTTTGATTTGCAACAACATGGTCCATTAGCATAATTGGTTATTCTTCTAGTTTAGTCCAACACATGATTGGATTGTCCACATCAAACTCTTGATAAACTATCAGCTTAACATCTCCTTTGATGTGAAGGAGTTTGATCTCTTCATCTAAAGAAATCTTCAATCTGAGTAATAGAGATTCACATCCAGCTATCTTGTTGGTGTTGATTAATTGCAAATTGCATGAAGGAAGAATATCTCCTTGAGGAGATATCAACAAAGTCCCAACTCCATCGTTGGTGGAAGAATTACTGCCATCAAATTCCAGGATCTAAGCATCATCAAAAGCTGATCTCCTATTAGATTTCTCTTCATAGAGAGGGAAGATCCTTCCTTATTTATACTGCACCCTACCAATTCTCTTGACGTCTTGTTTGGATCAATTCTTGGATTGTCAGCTACAGGACTTTTGTCTATAGAAACATGAACATTCTCTATGGTCAAGAAATAATTACCCCTGCCTGAAGACTCAAACAGAATTTGTGCTGCAGGGGCCAACATTTGGGTGACCACGTATTTTGCCTCTTTTTTAGGGAGCAATCTCTTCATTACGCCTTGGACAGGGATCCTTGCCTCAGATAGGTCCATTCTTAATTCTCCTTCGACATCCTTGTAAAAATTTCATCCAAGCAAAATGCCATAGGATGTTGGGATGTTAGCTACCAAGATAGTCATCTTGATTCTCTTGTCTGGAAACATTGCAAATGCAAATTGGGTATCTTTGATTTTCTCCAACAATGGTACTTGCTTGTTTTCCATGGAGAAACATCTCCCAAATGTCTTGGTCAATGTGAGGCCAAGAGATTTAGCTACTTTAGTAGACATGACATTATCAGATGCGCCTATGTCTATAATACAATTACTTAGTTTGTGACCATTTATTAATAGGGAAACATAGAAAGGTTCTATTTTCCTAGGGGCAACTAGAGGAGTAATGACAAGATTATTCAAAATGGGTATGTTCTTTGGGGAATCAAGAGTTAACTTTTTAGCTTCTCATCCTATAGGGATGATTTAGTTCTTGACACATTGGACCAACTTATCTAATTGATCAGGATTGGACTGCAAATATTCAAATTTAGAATTTGTATTTTTGTCTTTTTAACATGATCAATTATGTCAAATGGCTGAATTGGATTGGGAACAGAGGAAGGTATTTCAACCTTTTAAGTTTTGGGAGGGATGAGAGGAGGACTGGTTTGTGAAATTGAAGTAGAAGGTGAAGGTGAAATTGATGTACTTATCTTTTGGGTGATCACTGGATCCTTTGACTGGAAAGGCAGAGTGGTTCCATGCTTAGCAATTATAATTGTTAGTTGAGGTTGCTCCTCTATCTTCCCTTTATCAGATTTCTAGACTGATTGGTTCTTGGACTTGGTAAACACTGCATATGATCCATCAAAAGCTTCTCCTTTGCTTCTAGGTTCATCTTGGTAGTTTAAGAAACCAATGTGGGAGTCATCAGCTAATTCTTCTTGATTTTCTACAAGGAGATCAACATCATTTTCTTGACTCAATTCAGGTTGGAAAGAGAACTCTGATTCTACTTCAAGATATCCCATTACTGAATTGGTTAGAAGAGCTTCTAGGGCAAGTTTCCCTTGTGGGGGAGGAAGATGATTTTGTCACCCTTGATTCTTGGCAGTATTGCCCTAATATGACTGATTTGGAAATGTCCTTCTTGGCATATCTCTGTATGGAGTAGAAGACATTCCTTGTGCCATTTGCTTTTTGAGAGCAAACAACTCATTTGCCAACTTCTGCACCATTGGATCTGTGGTGCCTGTAGATGAATATTCAGAAGATGATGAAGGTCTATTTCTATTTGGATCTCTTCTTATCTTCTCTGCTAAGATGAGATCATCTTTTACCTCAATGGCCAAATATTGAGCTGTAGTAAGATCTATTTGATCGGCACAACTCAAAAGAAAACTTACTTCAGGTAACTAAGAATTAATGAAGAAGTATTTGAGATTCTCAGCTATAGGTCGAGTAATTACAAAAATTCTGTTTCTCAATTTGTCAAACTTGGCTATGAAGTCCCTCATTGGTTCATGAGGTTCTTTCTTCATTTGTGTAAGTTGAGCCAGAAGTGCATGTGCATCTTCTGCAAGTTTGAATCTAGCTTCAAACTTAGCTTTGAGGTTATTCTAATTAGTTACTGACTAAGCCTGTAGATGATAAAACCAATCTGCAAAAGCACCTTGTAATGTTTCTACAAGTAGCCTGACTGCTACATCTTCAAATTCTACTCCCATTATGTCACAGGCTATGCTGAAGGCTGTAATGTGTTCATCGGGATGAACTTTCCCATCACCATAGAATTTAGGAAAATTCTTCCTTGAATTATGTGGAAGCTCATGTAGAGGTGGAGTAAGATTGAGAGGACCAAAAGAATTACCCTAGGGGCCTTGAACTGCCATTATATGACTATGAAAAGGAGGAATAACAAATCTCAGAGGGGTAATTATTGGCAAAGCTTTATCAACAATAGAAGTGGATACTTCGTTTGGTAATGGAGATCTGACTTTAGTAGGAGGAAAGCTCTTGGTTCGTTGGAGGCGAGATGGTGAAGAAAACAAATCAAAGTTACTTTGCTGTACCAACTTGAATACAGGATCAAAAATACCTTTAGCCCTTTGGCTTCATGTATACCTTGAATCTGCCAAATTGTGAAACAAAAATGGAAAAAAATTGACCTTACTTTAGTTTGAAGCTTGAGACTTTAAACTGCGTGTTCTTTCCCAGTTAGTATGGAGGTGAATGGTAAGGTTATAATAATAATGGGTAAAAAATAGAAATAGAATGGAGTCTATAATGGATAATGGTAGATACTGATTTCATCTGAAACTTGAGGTTTTAAAATGCACATAACTATATCCCCAGTGAAATTGCCAAAAACTGTTGGTTGAGTCTTTTGTCGATCAGCGTACTGATAAACAAAATAGGTCTGATCATCTAAAGTAGGAAGATTAGTCATCCAGATGTGTAGGTTTACCACATTAAAAGGGGACTAATCTCTCCTCTCATTAAGGGGAGGTTCCCTATAGATATGCTATATATATATATATATATATATATATATATATATATATATATATATATATATATATATATATAAACAGAAAATAATACTCAAGGGTAGGATAAACCATCCATCTCTCTTTTTTTAGAGATGATGCATGTAAATCAAAGGAAAAATCTCAAGGGAAATGACTGAAAGTACTCCTCTTCTTTCAGAAGTACTATTCAACAAACCACAAGAATACTCTTGGTAGTAATTACAAAATGTAACCAAGGTCGTAGTAACCAACAAATTGAGATGTAGCACAAAGTCTTCACCTGAATTGCCCAAGAGTGAGATACAAAAGAAAATGAGGGCACAAAGTTGTCCCAAGGTCATTTACATAGAAACAAAATGAAAACACACTAAAGGCAATTGTGGGGGCACAAAGTCTCTCCAAAGTTGGCTTCAGGATACCTTCCTAACTACTTTCACTAATTTTGCTTATTGAATTAAAGGAATAGAAACTATATTAAATAAAAATACATAAGAACAGTTTCCCCAACAACAAAGATATCACAACACAAAGTCTAAAAAGTCACTTGCTTTCTTATTCCAATAACAAAATATGATCAACAATCTGAGCTCAAAGTCTCAGTAATGCCTTTCAATTTGGGCAGAGTTTTGTTTTTGATAATCAGAGAGAGAGATAGCACCATAATAACAAGAAAGTCCCTTATATAGCCTCTTCAAGAAGGACTTGGGAATAGTAACACATCATGTTGCATTGAATTTTGTTAAGAAGACATGCTGGAATTTAGGGGCATTTACCCATTTGCTTTTCTCAATGCAGAGAAATAGGTCACACTATTAAAAGTTTGCATCTTTCAATATCCACCTGGCGGTCTACTTCTAGAAACATATCTAATGTGCAAATGTTTCTGGTCGTTCCTACTCTTTACGCTCCTTTCAACGGTTCTTCTTTTTGGCCTTGGCCTTAAAGCCTTTGAATGCATTCAAGTTCGTTTTGGGTCGAGAAGAGCGCCCCGTAAGGGTATCTGCCCTTCAAGCAGTCTTCGGATGGCCTTCGGGCTTCTTTTGGCAGGTTGTTAAGTTCTTTGGCTCTTCTTTAAGGCTTTTCAAAATCAATGGCTATTTTATGAACCTTAAAATTGACGTTCACACACCTGCCACTACATTTGAATTTCCAATGGCTAGTTCACCGTTCTTGACTTTGACGTCTTTGAGCACGTCACCCCTTGGACTTTCTTCGGCTTTCTCTTGATTTGGCCTTTTCTGCTACTTGCTTCCTTCGGATTTCTTGTTTTGCATCTGAGAGTCCCCTGCAAGGGCACTTGCCCTTCGGGGTCCTTTAGCAGCCTTTTGTCTTTGAAGTCCTTCAGAGCTTTTTGATCGACTTTTTTCGTAGACATTTTCCCATGGACAAAAAGTTTACAAGAATTGTTTCGGCTGCTTTGTCTTTGGCCTTCAAAAATTCTTTCAGGGTTTTCTCTCGCAGCTTCCCCAAATTTCTTCAGACTTTTTGTCTAAAGGAATTCATTTCTTGCCTTAGTCTTTCCACCAAGCTTTGCTTTGTTTTTCAGTCTTTTAATTCTTTCAGAGGAAAAAGTCCAAAGGAATTCTTTCAAACAATTTCCCCGAAGGAATTGTCTCTTTGTCTTGTTCATTTTCCCGAAGGAATTCATTTTGTCTATTTTGTTGGGATAATTTTTTTGAAGGAAATCCCTTTGCTCTTTTGGCCTTTGAATTGGTCCATTTGCCCCCTTTCTACCTTCCACAAGGGCTGTTTGATCCTTTGGCTTTGGGGCAACCCCTTGAACCTACTAATTGAACCAACCGATTAAACCAACTTTGGTTCAACGGTTCAATGGCTCATTCCCTTTGACCGCTTGAACCAAGATTCTTTGAAAACAAGCCTCATTGAACCTGTTGAACCTTGAACCCGTTGAACCTTTGAACCAAAGTGGTTCAATGGCTCATCGGTTCAATCAGTTCATTCTTTTTATTTGGCTAAGTCCTTTTGATTTTTTAAAACCAAACGCATTGAACCATTTGGTCATTGAACCTGTTGAACCTTTGAACTAAAGTGGTTCAATGGTTCAACAGTTCAATGATTCAAGCATCATAAACTTATTCTTTTGATTGAACCTGCTTGTAGAAGCCTTTGAGCCTGTTGAACCTTAAACCTTGAAGTGGTTGAACTCTTGCTGTTGATGTTGAACCTTTGAACCTGTTAAACCTTAAACTTGGCCTATAGGGTCCGTAGATTCTCGCCTGCTGAGTCCATAGATTCAAGCCAGCAGAGTCTGTAGATTCTCGCCTATTGAGTCTATAGATTCAAGCCTGTAGAGTCCATAGATTTTTTAGAAGCTTGAAAAATGAGGAATTTGAATGCTCAGAACAAATTTTGAAAAGGGAAGGGATAATTTTGGTCTGTAGGACCAAAATAGTTCAAATGTTGTCCCAAAAAATGAGAAGTCTATTTTTGGGGAACAACACATTCAATGCCTTGAATGCATTTTTAGTTCTGTCAAAGGGGCCATGTTGGAACAGGGCATCAGCCTTAACTATGGCATGTCACTTCATCTCAAAAGTCTTCTCAGCATGGGTCATCTAGTCCAATTTTTTAGATATGTATGCGGTTGTCCACTTGCTTTTATTCAAAGGGAGAAAAACAGGTCATGCCTTTGAATGTCTGCACTCTAATGTCTACTTGGTGGACTATTCTACCTACTGAAATAAATCCTTTGTAGATATTTCACTATCCCTTTTAGCTTTTTGAGCTCTCAGGCTATCTTCTTACCTTCAATAAGCTTTTTTAGCTCTTTCTTCAGCTATTTGTTGAGTTTTGTTTTCAAGTTTCGTGCCATATTTGTAAATAAATGAGCATTTTATTACCTTAAATTTGACATCCACAGGGACGTCATTAGTTTTTGGTCATTTGAACCACTTTGAACCTTGAACCTTTGAACCATTTTAGTTTAAGGTTCAATGGTTCAACGGTTTGGGCAGTCCAATCGGCTCCTTGGTTCAATCACTTCTTTAGTTCAATCGCTTCTTTGTTCTTCGGTTGAACCATCTCTTCGAACTAGTCTCTGGAATCTTTCACTTCCTTCCTTTGCTCGAAGCTTCTTTGAACCTTTTAAACTTTGAGCCATTTTGGTTCAAAATTCAACGGTTCATTCCCTTTCTCAGAATCCTTTGGTCCTTCAAAGTTTTTGGATCCTTTTCTTCTCTGTTGAACTCATTGAACCTTTAAACTTTGAACTCCTTTGGTTCAAGGTTCAACAGTTCATTGGTTCATTATTTGTTCTTCAAATCCTTTATTTTTCATAAGTCTCTCAAAATTTGAAATTCCTTCAGCTTTCTATCTTTGGAACCCCTTCAAAGGGAAGGTATCCCTTCAAGCCTTGAGAATGGTCCATTTTGTGGTCGCCGAGAGTCCCCTGCAAGGGTACCTGCCCTTCAGGGTCCTTCGAGTGGCCTTGTTATTCAAATCCTTCAGACAAAATGTCTGAAGAAAATCCTTTAGACATTTTGTCCAAAGGAAATCTTTCCTCTGCCTTTGCCGCTTTCTGTTAGGCCTTTGAATATTCCTTCAGACAAAATGTCTGAAGGAATTCCTTTGGACATTTTGCCCAAAGGATTTCTCTTGTGAAGTTTTTCCACAAAAAATCTTTCTAAAAGATATCCTTTTGAACTGACTGATTGAACTGATAATGGTTCAACGGTTCAATGGTTCAATACTGTGTTCTACTCATCCAATTGACCACTTAAACCAACTGCTTTGAACCATTCGTTTGAATCATTGATTAAACCAATTCTTTGAACTTGTCTCTGGAATCTTCTGCTTCCTTCCTTCACTCAGAGCTTTCTTGAACCTTTGAACTATTTTGGTTCAAGGTTCAATGGTTCAACGGTTCAATTTTTGTTCTTCAGAGTCTTCTTTTCATTAAGTCTTTTGAAGCCGTTTGAACTTTTCAAAGTGGTTGAACTTTGAACTTGCCAAAGAGGTTAACTCTTTAAGTCTGCCGATGTCATTGAACCTTTAAACCCGTGGAACCTTTGAACCTTTGGAGGCGGGGTTCAATGTTTCATTTCATTTGTTTGAGGCCTGCCAATGGACCTTTTGGTTGAACCTCGACGTTGAACCAACCTTGAAATTGCCTAAGTGTTAAGAACTTGTTTCTTTGTGAGAGCTCGCCAATTGAAGTTGTTGAACCTATTGAAATTTGAGTCCCTTAGCTGAAAAAGCTTAAATAATTGAAGAACTTGGATGCTTAGAACATTTTTTGAGAAGGGAAGAGAGAATTTTGGCCTACATGACCAAAATAGTTGATATGTTGTCCCCAAAAAATAAGTGACAGATTTTGGGAATAACACAATAGAGAATCAAAGAAAAAGCTTACATTCACATCCATATAAATTAATTTTTATGTTGTTACTAATCTTCTATAAGGTCCTCCAAAAAATATAAAGGTGAATATTACTTCAAGGTTTATGATTGATTCTTTAGGTGCATAATTTGTATAAATTATCCAACCTATTGTAGAATATAATCAAGATGAAATGACTTTGATTGATTACAACATCAACAAGATTGATCTTGGTGAATCCACTCCTAAAGGAAATATTCATAATTTCAAGGTGATTGTAACCAAGTTGATCTAGATGATAGAATAAGGTATACAAACTCAAGAACAATTAGAGGAAAAAGCACATATGTTTTCATTGTAAATCAAATAGATCTTGAATATACGTGAAATCTCTTAGAAAGTGATCATTGCACCTACATCAACCTCTTCAAAAATATGGATACCAAGCTTTAAATTTGAGATTTATAAGTAAATGATCACCAAAATCAGTAGGTATAGCAATCATGGTAGAATGATGGAGTCTTGGGTTGAAGATTTACTTCTTGATGGTTTGAAATTCCTTGATGAGAACCAAAAAATATATGACCTTATCATTTGAAGTCAAGTGAAAATCAAAGAGGAAATTACAACTTCTAAGAAAGAACTTGGAGTATGAAACAATCTGATCAGAGACTTGAAAGATATGGCCGCCATGGATGAGAATTTATTGGTCTTAGAAGGTATTTTTGATAAAGCTAAAGATGATTATTCACATTTTTGGGATAAATGCCTGAAGCAAAAAATCTAGACTCTGGATAAAGCCTTGGAAGATTTGAAACATCATGAAATTTTTTATGATGAAGTAAAATCAAAACTAGTTGCCAATATTTGAGTTATTCATTGTGAATTGGTGAGTGAAGACAAATCAAAGACATATGTAGCCACATAATTGAATGAACAATTTCAGAAATTGGTGAAAAAAAAAGTTGTTTGGAACATAAACATTTAACAAATAAGTTATAAGTAAACTAAGTATTATTCATTGTGCAACCAAATATCTCACTCTAAATTTCTTGAGACTTTTCAAAAGGATTGAAGAGGCTACCAATGCATCATATGAGTGGCTTGTATATTTAGCTCATACAATTGTTCTTATAAGAGAATGGATTGTCAAAACTATTCAGAGGTTTAATATATATGGGTTCAAATCATCACAAAGGAGAAGTTAGAGATAGTTACAATAGTTGAACAAAGTCCCTCTTAGTAAAAAGACTTGTCTTCGTCTTGATAACCACTAAAAGTCACTTTTTCTCTATCTAACTTTCTATTTATCCATTGTTTTTTTTGCAATCACTTAAAAAGATTATGTTTTTATTTTTAAAGTTGTAAATGAAAAATAAACATTAGAATAGAAATAAATTACTAAAAGGGTGGTTATGTAGGTGGTTGCAGCCTCATAAGCTATAAATACATGTTCTATACATTGTAATACAATATTTTGGACAATAAAATAGATTTTGGCAAAGATAGAAAACAAAGATTATATTTTCAACTTGTGAAAGAATCAATACAAGGATAACTTTTAAAAACTTTGTGCATGAAATTGCTTTGAATGAATAGTGTATGTGGATACATTAATCTCTTTGATTCTTTTTCTTTCGAATGTTGTTGAGTTCTATTTTTATATAGTTAACACATGAAATTTTTATTGTGGAAATCTTTTTGAATTTGCATGAATAATTTCTATCATTGTGAAACCTTGATGGGTTAGGAACATGATTCTTATCTATTTTATATCGAAATATAGAGTTGTTTATCCATTTTCTTAGAATTATTCAATCTCTTTCATGTATGTATTTTATTCCTATGTCCAAAATATGTATTTCCTAACCCATTTTAATGATAAAAGTTTTCTACACTAAAATGTCTCTTGTTGTATTGTTCTAGTAAGTTTCTATATTTGGCTATCTAGAATCATCCTTATTCTTCCATTTTCCTTGCATATTTTTATTTCCTCCACTATCTCCCTCCTACACTTCCTTTCTACCCCCTTTTCATAATTTTTGGTTAAAATTACAACCCCCATATAAAACACCATTTTTATTATAAATAAATATATTTCTTGTATTGTATTTCTTTTCAATAAAGGTAGCTACACCTTCAAATAGGACAGGGACTTTATCCCTACATTGTTGACCAAAATTCTTAATTTAATGCTTGATAATTTTTTTAGCTAATAATTTTTGGTACCCACTGTGGGGAAAATATTTTTACTTTTTGTGTAACCCACATATGAGCTTATTCCCACATGACTCCACCTTCTAATAGGAGAGAGAATTTATCCTCACACTATTGACCAAAATCCTTGATTTAACCATTGATAATTTTTTCAGCCAATAAATTTTGGCATCCAATGTGGGACATGTCTTTTTGCTTTCTATCAAACCCACATATAAATTTATTCCTACATGACTTTCCCAATAGCTCAAGGGCTAGTTCAACAACCATATGTTGAGTCGGATCAACCTACACAATCAAATATCAAATATGATTAATACAATGTTATTGAGAGTATGAGAAGGTCAGTGTTGCTCAATTCCAAATTATTTTGACAATATTGAATTAATAATTACATCATGCATAACGATCAAAAAATATTTTTGAGTGTAGGATAGCTTGTGGAACTCATCAAGCAATGCGTAATTTTGATCAGTAAATTTTGTGTATGAATATTACTGTTAATTGAGATCCTGATCGTCAACATGGTCTAGATTGGATATAAGCCACAGAAGAAGATATTATTTCAAATATTTTATTGATCATATGGGACAAATAATAAGTTATGCCCAATTCAACACTATCACTATGGTAATTAACATAGAATAAAATCATGTCTCTATAGTTTTAAGAAACACAAATTATTTCAAGGAGACAAACAATAAGACAAGTGATAAGAATAGTTAGTATAGCTTCCAAAAGATCTCTCATAATAATAAATTCTTCTCATGACCATCCCAATAGTTCAAACTCTAGTAATTCAATCAAATCTTCATTAGTTACGTGAGACATAAGAAGATATTTCTTCAAATTTGTGAGTTTTATGTGGGATAATAGAACTAGTGTAGTTCAATTTCAAAGAGTTGTTGAAGTATTCGAAGAAGAAGAAGATTGCATAATATTGGCACAAAGAGATGAAATAATAGTTGCACAAAGAACATGACAAAAAAACTTAGCTCAGAGATCACTTAAAATCCAACTTGTGCCTCAACAACAATAGTGTTCTTTCTAAACTAGTAAAAAGATGATACACTAAAGCAAGTAAATCTCAAGATAACATAGATCCACTCTATCAGTTTCTTTAAATTTTTGGCTTTAAGTTAAAACCTGAACATAGAACTAATATTAGGAAATCAATTAATCTCCCATCTACTCCTAGAAAAAGTAAATAGCCGCAGGGTGGTTCTATAGTAAGTCAAGCTCTCATCTACTCAAGGACTGTTATTCTTTTACAAGCTATTTTTCCAACCATGGTAGTACCATGGGGTAATTAAATAATATCATTGGCTCTAGGACACTTACACAAAACTATAAATATTCATAAAGGAATTTCTCAAAAAATTTAGGTGATGGTAAGCAAAAACCAGATGAACATATTACAACCTTCTTTGTAGCATGTGGAATCTCAGATGTGGAACATGAATAAATTATAGTCAGGTTTTTCATAGAAATTCTTCCAAATGGAGCAACTGACTAGTTTTACCACCTCCCTCTAGGCTCCATCACTAGTTGGGATAATATTAAAACTAAGTTGGAAATCAAATTCAAACTAACAGAAGACGCTCATGCATTGCTTGCTTAACTCACACAAATAAAAAAGGTAGCATATCAACCCATGCAAGAATTTATATCCAAGTTTAATAAGATACTTAATAAGATACAGATGACTACTAAGCCAACAAATGACAATAAAAAATACTTGTTTATTAATTCAAAGTTTTTTAAAATGAGTTATCAATTAAGGAGAGCCAAAGTAGTTGATTTGGAAGTAGCTCAAACATTAATTATTGATGTATAAGACAACATGATAATGGCCAAGAAATTAAAAAAGAACATTCAAAAGGTAAAATACATAACTCAAATCACTCTTATACTAAAATACTTCTGTGAAAAAAGATAATGATATACTAGCACTAAATAAGTAAATACCTCAAAAAGCTATTGTTGCTCCTTATCAAGACATTCCTAGAATAAACTATGTGCCTTATTGAGGGAATCATCCTTGATTTCAAGTTATTCAGTAAAATATTTCCATATAAGCATCTCCAAATCCAAATGCAAATGCTCTTGTAAATGTTGTTTTGGAAATAAAATAATTTTTTCAGTGTAAAAAAATAGAAGAAATTGAAACTTAAAATTTAGAGCTTCAAGAATTTGAGACTAAAAATTTTAGTGATGACTCTACTAATGGTACCTGGAATATGGTTCAAGCTAAGATGATTATAATGACACTATTGGAGACATGAACAACCAATCATTTAAATTCTTCACCATAACCCAAAATAAAAAACAAAGAAATAAGAATAAACTCCAAAATTCATTCTTCTAAGAGGAACTGTATCACTTGGGCAAGTGAAAGGAAACAACCCATGGAAAAGGTATGTGACCCTCCTAAAACTACTTCTGCTAGTCATCTAAAACTTAATTCTTTTGTTAAGAATGATGCAAATGTATCCAAATCCATTGCAAATATTTGCTTTACTAGTTTACCAATTTCTAACATAGTTGAACACGTGAATAAAAATAGAATTCAAATGTCCCAAGATGAATATCCAAGATCAAACCCTGATCAATTAGATAGGATAGTAGAGTTTATCAAAGGCAAAAATTCTAGTGTAAAAAAGACAAATGTTAAGGGGATACTTAAAACCCCATATTTTTCTAATGATTTAAACTACTTGGCTACCACCCCTTCTAAGACTAGTAAAGTTGAGCCATTTTACATTTCCCTAATCCTTAAAGGGTGTAAAGTGATTAAAATATAATTGATACCAGAGCTTATCATAATGTGATGGAAACTAAAGTTGCACACGCCCTAGGTCTAATATGTACTAAAATATTCAGTCATTATTGTTCTATGGAAGTGAAACAGGTACCCTTGATTAGCCATATCCAAGATGCCCAAGTTGGCTTGGCCTCTTTTCCCCAAAAGAGAATTAAAATGATTATCTTGGTGGAAAATATCCTAGTTATATGCAACATCCTACTAGGAATAATTTTATGTAAAGAGTTGGGTGGTGAGATTCAATTAGATCTATCTCATGCTATGATTCAAATCAAAAGGGTTGAGCAACATTTAGACCCTGAGTTGAAGACTAAATACACTATAGAAAATAAATGACCCTAGAGTAGATATTTTGTATGAAGATATAGTAATAAGGAATTATCTACTCATGTCATAAGAGGATTTGAATATGCTTGAGGTGATTGAAAGTGATCCTAATGACATTCAGATGCTTGATTTTGATGGTAGTTGTTCTTCAGTTGGTGTAGGTGTGGGATTTATTCTGATTTTGATGGTAGTTGTTCTTCAGTTGGTGCACTAAAAATACTATAGAGTACAAAGCTCTCCTACTTGGTTTAAAAGTTGCTGAAGAGATGGGAATCAAAAATCTAAAAGTTCTAAGAGATGAAAAATTGGTTGTAAGGTAAATTAAAGGTCAATATCAAGTAAAAAATGATTGATTGAATCCTTACTAAAACAAGGTATGGGACAATATAGAATCCTTTAAACCTCTTTTTTGTTCCACCCATCCCATGAGAAATCAAAGCAAAAAAAACATGTTTACAATATCTACTTCTTTGTTGATTCTACATTCAAATATCAAAAATTAAAAGTACATAATTGAATTGGTGTACAGGCCTAATGTGTCAAAAAACTCAAAGAACTGACAAGTTTTAAAAAATGATCAACAAATTATTATTTTTATTGAAAAAGTGGATATTTTCAAAAATATTTATTTTGAAGTAAACAAATCAACATATATGGAATATTTAACGCAAACTGAGAAATAAGGAATCAATGAAGATTAATATGGAGTAATAAAACTCAAAGGTAACAAAATTTGGGTTTAGTCTCTCTCAAAAAACTTTTGGATAAACATGACAGGGTTATCAAAAGGAAAATGGAAAAATATAGTCTCAATTTAGCTAATTATGAGAAAGTAAACATTGGATCTGTAGAAGAATCAAGACTGGTAAGTGTTGTTCACCTTAAGAACGATCAAAGTTTATCACACTTCTTCAAATATACATTGATATTATCGCATACTCATATCCTAATCTCAAATCATTCTAAATAAAAGAGCTCAAATCATTCAGGCTAAAAGAGCTCAAATCATTCCTATTATGAATATAGAATGTAGACCAATATTAATGAAATAAAAATATAAATAAAATGCATAAAACACAAAATAGAGACATAGATTTAACATGGTTTACCTAACATGGGCTATGTCCACACAAAATAAACTAGTTCTTCTCTTATTCAGTCCAACAAATGAAGGGAAAAAACTTGCAATACATCCACTGTAATATCCTCTTCACTTACACACAGTGTGCCCATGTCATTATAATGCCCTCATATTATAGGAGGGTTACATATTAGGGAAAAAATGCACCAACATAATTTTTACAGTTAGATCTATGACCTAATAGTGAACGGTCTAAATTTACTACAAAATTATAATATTTTATAATGCATTTCTCATAATTTTTTTGCTTCGAAGGCATTGCCCCCAAACCCCTGCCAACTGGGATCCAAAGTATGTCACTGCCCCATAGACCCCCATAACAACCTTAGTGAGGGCCATTCACCTACCCACCGGCCCACTTGCCACCCCGCTCCCATCCCCCCCTCCCGCCCTTCCTTGTTAGTAAATAAACATCATATTAAGATCATGCTCCACCATCCAATAATTCTGGCTAAAATAGATGCAAAATATAGTGCCTCTCAAACTTGATGTTAAGAATTAAAAAAAAAAAAAAAAGGCAATACAATCTAAAGATAGTTGAAACCATTTTTAAAGAAATACAAAAAATGTTGAATGCATGAATTATTTTTCCCATTCATCATTCAACATGGGTCGTGAATATAGTGTGACTTTGTAAGAAAAGTGGAGAAATCAGGATATGTGTTGATTTTCATAATCTAAACCAAGCATCCCTGAAGGATAACTATCCATCTTCTATATGGATTAGGTTATCTAGGTAAATAATAGGTTCAGAAATACTTTCTATGATAAAAGGTTTCTCAGGTATAATAAAATAAAAGTTTTCAAATAAGATCAACATAAGATTGCCTTCACAAGTCCCTAGGGCACATTTGCATATCGATGAATGTTATTTGGTCTCACCAATACAAGAGAGATATTTCAAAGGACTATAGATCTCACATTTAAATATTTTAAGAACAAAATAATTGTGGTTTACTTGGATAATTTGAAAATTTTCTCAAAGAAGAGAGAAGACCATTACGAACATTTAGAAAAAAGTGTTCAAGAAATGTCATCTTCATGGTATTTATATTAATCTAAACAAAATGTTTTTTTAGAGTGACTAAAGGAAAGCTTCTTGGACATGTTGTATTAAAATAAGGAACCAAGATTGATCCTAAAATAATTGAAGTAATTCATAAAATATCTTTGCCAACTAGTAAACCCAAAGTGCATTCATTTTTCATTAAAGTGAATTTCCTAAGGAGGTTTATGATTGATTTTGCATAAATCACTAGTTATATCACAAAAATAATGAAAGGCAAACCCTCTTTCAAATGGAATAATGAAGAAAAAGAAATATTTGAAAAGATAAAATCTATAATTGCATATGCTCCCACTTTGATCTACCCAGACTTAATGAAACAATTTATCATCTACTGCTATTCTTCAGATCACACCCTTTCAACCATTTTGATGCAAAACAATGATGAAGGGATTGAGTAACCAATCACCTTCAAGAATTTTGGTCTCAAAGATTATGAGTTTAAATATTATCCAGAAGAAAAGTAATCATATGTTTTAGAAAAAATCATCAAATAATTTAGACACTATATTCTCCATTCACATTCCATTGTGATGGTACCAAATACAACAGTAAAATCTATATTGACTCAACAAGAACCAGGTTAAAAAAGAGGCAATTAGGTCATTAAGGTTCAAGAATATGATCTTAAGATCAAGCCCACTAAATTGGATTGAGTTAAAGGTTTTTATCAACTCATGGAATAATAGATAGAATGTCATAAGGTTTTTGTTTTGACAGGGGAAGATGATCAAAAAATAGAAAATTTACCTTTAGTGTTGTTAGTGGAGTCTATGAGAAACTTTTTCTCAGATATTATATTTTTCCTAACATATAGATAATGCTCAGCACATCTAAATGCTAAGAAATAAAGAACAATCAAATTAAAATCAATACAATATATGATTTAGGATGACACATTATTCAAGTAAAACATTGATGGTTTCTTTCTAAGATATGTGGATTAAGAAAAACAAAAGAAGATTTCCATGATTAAGATTATGGTGGACATTTTTATGCTCTGGTGATAATATATAAAATATTGAGAGCTCACTACTAGTTCCCATCACTATTCAAAAATTTATATGAATGGGTGAGAAAGTATGAAGCTTGCCAACAATTTGTTGGTCGACCAACACTTGCAGCATCTCCTCTCAAGCCTATGGTGATAGAAGAGACTTTTTATTAATGGGGACTTGACTTCACTTGAATAGGGAATCCTCATTCATCTGATGTTCATACTTATGCTCTTACAACTACAAATTACTTTACCAAGTGGGTTGAGGCAATTTTTGGTTAAGCAAACAACTTCATAAGTTGTATGAAAATTCATCTAATAAAATATCCTATTAAGATATGGTGTTCCACCAAAAGATATAACTAATAATGCCCCAAATTATCTTCTACAAAATTGTTTAGATTTTATTATAGTTATGACATTTATTTGTCTCACTCTTTTGACTAATACTTACTATGAAATGGTTAAGCAAAATTAAGTAATAAGAATATTGATATCATAATACTATAATTTGGTTGATGAAAATTAGAGAAACTGACATGAGAAAATATACAACACTTTTTGGGCAAATCGTATCACTCCCAAAAAATTTATTAAAATGTCACCATTCTAATTTTTGTACTAGATTGATGTCACTATTCCCATAACACTTGAATTGCCTGCACTACAGTCAGTAAGTCCCAATGTGAATCATAATTTTGAAAGTTTGTTGGATAAGAGAATCCTCTAAAAATGTTTGAGAAAGATAGAATGTTGGTTGTGAATATAATTTTAAAACATCAATCCTAGGTCAAAGTTCTCTTCGACAAAAAAGACAAAGAAAAGAGACTTTCAAATAAGATATCTCCTGCTCCTATGGGACAAGTGAAGAGAGCCAAAAGGGAGCCATGAATAAGACACTTTTGCAGTGATAACACATTCTATCTAGCTTATGGAGATGGTATGCACATTCCTTTGCCCTACAATGAATAATATTTGAAGCATTATTTTAAGTGAAAGAAGGTTTTCCCCTACATGTAAATAGGTGATTTTAGGATTTTGTTGTGTTTCATGTTTTCCTTCTATTTTGGTTGTGTTGTCCCTTTTTTATTTCTAATTCCTCATGGTTTCCTATCCTCTTGCTCTTGTCTTAATCTCCTATCAAAATATTTGTCAACATTGAAATGACTTCGTAGCCCAATGAACTAAACACTTGTTTGTTAAACTAGAGTTTAGAGTTCTACTTCATGCCTTACTTTCCAAATTTCCCAGTTGGAGTCAGTTGTTATCCTCAAAAGTGAATTCCCATGATTCAATTTTTAAAACTACTTTGTAATAATCAAGTTATCAAGTTTGATCATTATTTTTGGCCCTTGTTGATGTTATTAAAATCTTTTATTCATTTATTCGAACAACTCCCTCACAAGACCCATTGTTTTCCTTAGTCATTTTCATCTTGAGTCTCATGTCATCTTTTGTTCCATTGCAAATTATTTAAAATTAATTTGTCATTTCTAAGTCCCAAGGCTCTGTTTTCACATTGACTACCTTTCAAAAAGAATATGAACCCTTCTAGACTTTTTAAAATTAATATAAAGTATTTATTACGTGTTGTTGCCTTTCTAAGTTGTTTTTACATGTAAAATATTCCTATGAAGCCTACCACTTTGCATATTAACCCTCTAAAACCCGTTCTCCTTATACAATTTACCTTGTGCAACCACTAACCATGCATTTTACTCATTATAAACCCACATATATGTAAAATTACACTCCAAAGCCCACCAAGTCTTTTCAAAATACCTCTTATCCCTCCACATGGCACCATAAAGACTCAGTTTATTTTTCAAAACCCTAATTTCCCTTCAAATGCATGGTATTTGGTTTTCACAAAGTATTTTCAACTTGTTTTAGACCAAAAACCCATGGTTTTATTTTATAAAGAGTGGTTTTGGCTCTTCAATTCATGGTATTAGCCTTTTAAAAGGTAGTTTCAACTTTCAATTCATGGTATATGGATTTTAGATGGTCGTTTCCAAGAGAAAACCCATGTTTTTAGAGTTTAAAAGGTTGTTTGGCTAAACTTGAGTGGTTTTAGTAGAATTCTTAATGTGGTATCCACTTGTTGCAGAATTTAGAATCTTATTTTACATATTGCAGGGTTTGGACCCTCTTTTTACATGTAAAACACTCCTAAAAACACCACAAACCTTCCAAATCTCCTCACCAACCTTCTATGTGGCATCTAAGCTAAAATTAAATGTTTGAGAATGTGGTTTTGATTAATGAAATGTGGTTTTGGCCATAAACAAGACACAATTTTACATTTTACATCTTTCTTAAGCCAAATTTATATGTAAATAAATCTCTTAAAGACCGCAATAAGCAATTTATTCCTTCAAAGCTCGTATACCAATTTAAAACACCTCTTCAACCTTCATCCAAACTTCTTAAGTTAAAAATAATTGTATGAGAAGTGGTTTTAGTGTATAATTCGTAGTATGGCTACAGATAAGTGATTTGCATAAAAATATAATCTATTTATGCATGCAGTGGTCTTTTGAAAGTTTTTTTTAAAATTTTGTGTGACATTGATAAGAATTTATTGCATACCTATAACCTCTATAAAGCTACCATTATCCTTCATACTCATTTAGTATCTCAAAAAGTGGTTTCAAAGTGAAATATGCATTATTTTGCCTACACTCAAAAGGTGTTTTAGTGATAAAAGGGCTTGGTTTTTTGCATATTAGTGGGCCTTTGAATATTATTCTTGTTGATGCTAGAGATTGCACCCAGTGGCAGGAAAACAGGTTCCTGCCCTCTCCTTGCAACATGGAAACTCTCCTCTCACCTATGGGACCGGCGAAGCTGGAGGAGAGAGTCTCTAGATAAGGGCTAGCTCCCTTCGATGTATCTTGTTTGTTTCAGCAAGTGCTAAGTACAGATATATATATATATATATATATATATATATATATATATATATATATATATATATATATATATATATATATATATATATATATATATATATATATATATATATATATATATAAACTTGGGGGGATGAAAAGGGAAGAAAGTGCAAGAAAACAAACAACCTACTCTAAGGAGGTGATACACCAAATAAAAGTGACCTTCTTGCATCTACTCTCAGAATCAAACAAGAACTACAAACATACACTCAGACTCAACAGGGAAACCAGGCTACAAGAAAATGGCAGGGAGGTTCTTATGAAAGCACAAGAACAGAGACTCACCAAGATGTTGTGGAATACATACTGTAAATGACTTCCTCTGTTATATATCTCTAAAATGGAACTCTCCTCCTGTCACCTGCAGACAATGGCACCTTATGGATAACTGGCGTGTTGATGCTGGAACTGTGAGAGCATTAAAGACAATGACTGGACACAATGCAAACACTCAGACACACAAAAAAATCCAACCAAGAAGAGGTAAAAATAGTCTTTAGAGATTCAAGTAGAAATTTCAGCAGGGCTGCACCTTACCAAAATTGCAAAAAGATGTTTACAAAATGACAAGTATCAAATATATAAGCAAAGTCCAAGAGGCTCATTTGGCACTCTTTTTAAAAATGGTTGTTCATGAAAAGAAATAAGCTGCTCAAGATATTAATGAGCCATGTGCTCTGCCTGCTTTGAAATTTGCATTTTTAAATGGAAAAATGCGGTTTATCCACCCATTAAATGAAAAATGAAGAAACCGGTTACATTTCTTAGCTGTTGCGTCCTCTCATGATCAATTCACAGGAACTATTTCACCTGCTGGATTCACTTCTCAAATTGGTGCCACTTCTTGCCACTTGGACTAAACTACCTGTTCATTCCTTGCTTGTCGCTTTGTCTTTTCTCCATTTGTCTTATCTGGCTTATTCGGCCCCTGGGGCAAACTTTCTGGCAGGTCGCTTCAATTTTGGCTCCTTCTGGTCAGCGCTCTCCATGTTTGCTTTTAAAATAATGGCTATCCTCTATTTCGCTAAACTTGATGTCCACGCAGCCGTTGTGCTTGGGTCCTTGTTGGCAGTCGGATCCATGCTTGCTTCTTCGGTGGTCTACGGACTTTTCACGGGCTTTGGCTTGTGTATTTCCAAAAAATTTGTTCGATCCATTCCTTTGTTATTTTGAAGCGTGCCCGAATCTTTGAAATTGAAGTGTCCCCCCTCCGAAAAGGCACTTTGACTTTTGACTACCCTGAGGCCAAGGGCAGCCCTTTGAACTGAACCCGTTGAACCAAAATTTGGTTCAACGGTTCAAGGTTCAAAGGAGCGCACCGATGAACCAAAAGGCATAAAATTGATGAACTCTTTGCATTGAACCAGATGTTAAACCTTTGACTTGAACCAAGCCGCTTGAACTTAACATGAAATTGCAAACCTGAAAATGACTGGTTTTTTTTTAAGCGCAGGGGGAAGTTGATCAAAATTTTCCCTGTGGGTAAAATGGGTCAGCAGATTGGCAACTCACAGGGAAAGCATGCCTGCTATGCTTAGAATCTAGCTGCCTTGCAGTCCATTGGGTGCGGAGTCAGATTGTAACTTTAAAATAGCAACAGCTCTGATAAATTCCAAAATCAATCACGCAGATTCACCTCCATGAAAAGAAAACACACGCAAGACTAAGAAAGCTACTCGTGCAACAGCACTTAGGGGAAACAGGGAAAGAAAACTAAAAGCAACCTATTATATACAGTTAACCAGGCAGTTTTGATTCCCTCTTGGATCAAAGGGAAAGCTTCTAATGTCTCCTTCATCTGACACACCCAGTATCGATAATGGATCCCACAAGGAAATATTTATGTGCAGCTCCTTCACCTGGTCTGCCATGTTGCTTTGAGGATCGCTCCCTTCCATATTTTCTTTGGGGTCACTTGCAGCCTTCTGAGGCATAGGCTGGGGAGCTAAATTTATGACTGACAGCCTAAAATTTGGGAATTTCTGGTTCACCTATGGTGGAAGAGATGGTGTGGCCGTTTGAACTGCTACTTGAGCTTCTTCCATAGCTCTCCCTTTGGATCTTGTGTTGGCTGCAACACAGTCAGCCTGATTGTCTGCAGCACCCACATAAGTGATTGCGCAGAACTCACCTTCCAAGTGGTTAATAAGAGTAGAGTCAGGATGACTCTGACTGCTGCTTGTGTTGGGTTGCATTGGAGCCTTGAAGACCTAGGAATGAGCGGCTGCCTAATTGTCCAGCACATTTGGGTAACAACCCATCATCTCATCTATATAGACAGCTTGCTCCTGACCATATCTTGTGGTTGAACTTGGCTGTTCCTACACCAGATTATTTTGAATGGGTACCAGAGCTTTAGATGGTGGAGGGGCACCTGGGTTGTAGCGTTGGAAAGGTTTGGTCTGAGTAAGCTGACCCTGTCCTTGACTGTAGTTTTGAAAAGGGGGTCTAGGGGCTTGACCATAATGCTGGTATCCCTAATTTGGTCTGTTGCCTTGAGCTTGCAGCCTTTTGATGGCAGCGAGTTCATTGGTCATGATATGCAACAACCTCTTAACTTCTTGAAGCTCATTGGATGGAGTAGCAGCTGGTTTCTTTATACTGGGTAATGCCATAGCAATAAGGGGATTCAAATGGGGTACTTCTCTTGTGAAGGAAGCACCTGTAGCTAGACTGGGAAGATGACTCACTAAATAAGGATGAGTCCCTTTGAACCTCAGTCGCTTTGCTGAGTTGAGAGGTAATTCAATAAATTCAAAAGGGACACCCTTATTAGTGGATCGTGTGGTGACTTTAGGCATTGAAAGTCAAACTGGTCTTTGATTGGAAAACTGAAGCTCTTACTAGTGGAGTCGCCAGATGCTGGAAAACTTGAAATTGTTGTGACAGGACCAGCATCAATCCTGAAACCTTTCTGAGTTGAAAACTGTGTGTCCCACCGGGCGTGCCAAAACTGTTGACGCTGGAGATTGCACCCGATGGCAAGAAAATAGGTTCCTTCCCTCTCCTCGCAACATGGAAACTCTCCTCTCGCCTGTGGGACCGACGAAGTTGGAGGAGAGAGTCTCTAGATAAGGGCTAACTCCCTTCGATGTATCTTGTTTGTTTCAGTGAGTGCTATATATATATATATATATATATATATATATATATATATATATATATATATATATATATATATATATATATATCTAGCTATATAAACTTGGGGGGGATGAAAAGGGAAGAAAGTGCAAGAAAACAAACAGCCTACTCTAAGGAGGTGATACACCAAATAAAAGTGACCTTCTTACACCTACTCTCAGAATCGAACAAGAACTACAGACATACACTCAGACTCAACAGGGAAACTAGGCTACAAGAAAATGGCAGGGAGGTTCTTATGAAAGCACAAGAATAGAGACTCACCAAGATGCTGTGGAATACATACTATAAATGACTTCCTCTATTCTGTATCTCCAAAATGGAACTCTCCTCCAATCACCTGCAGACAATGGTGCCTTATGGATAACTGGCGTGTTGATGTTGGAATTGTGAGAGCATTAAAGACAATGACTGGACACAATGCAAACACTCAGACACACACAGAAAAATCCAACCAAGAAGTGGTAAAAATAGTCTTTATAGATTCAGGTAGAAATTTCAGCAAGGCTGCGCCTTACCAAAATTGCAAAAAGATGTTTACAAAATGACAAGTATCAAATATATAAGCAAATTCCAAGAGGCTCATTTGGCACTCTTTTTACAAATGGCTGTTCATGAAAAGAAACAAGCCACTCAAGATATTAATGAGCCATGTGCTCTGCCTGCTTTGAAATTCGCATTTTTAAATGGCAAAATGCGGTTTGTCCACCCATTAAATGAAAAATGAAGAAACCGGTTACATTTCTTAGCTATTGCGTCCTGTCATGATCAATTTGCAGGAACTATTTCACCTGCTGGAGTCACTTCTCAAATTGGTGCCACTTCTTGCCACTTGGACTAAACTGCCTGTTCATTCCTTGCTTGTCGCTTTGTCTTTTCTCCATTTGTCTTATCTAGCTTATTCGGCCCCTGGGGTGAACTTTCTGGTGGGTCGCTTCAATTTTGGCTCCTTTTGGTCAGCGCTCTCCACGTTTGCTTTTAAAACAATGGCTATCCTCTATTTCGCTGAACTTGATGTCCACGCGACCGTCATGCTTGGGTCCTTGTTGGTAGTCGGATCCATGCTTGCTTCTTCGGCAATCTGCAAACTTTTCACGGGCTTTGGCTTGTGTATTTCCAAAAATTTTGTTTGATCCATTCCTTTTTTATTTTTAAACACGCCCGAATCTTTGAAATTGAAGTGTCCCCCCTCTGAAAAGGCACTTTGACTTTTGACTACCTTGAGGCCAAGGGCAGCCCTTTGAACTGAACCCGTTGAACCAAAATTTGGTTCAACAGTTCAAGGTTCAAAGGAGTGCACCGATGGACCAAAAGGCATAAAACCGATGAACTCTTTGCATTGAACCAAACGTTAAACCTTTGACCTGAACCAAGCCGCTTGAACTTAACATGAAATTGCAAACCTAAAAATGACTGGTTTTTTTTGAAGCACAGGGGGAAGTTGACCAAAATTTTGCCTGTGGGAAAAATGGGTCATCAATTCTATCTTAACATGCTTCTCTTTTCCATTTTACATTCAAATAAGCTCTTCAAAAAATTTCCAAACTTCCTTTCACTCTCTAATGTGGTTGTTTCAAATTTGCTAATGGTGGTTTTGAAATGTGAATTCATGGTTTTGGTATGGTGTGGCTTATTAGGCTTGTGATCTTATATGATGCATGGAAGTCATCCCCAAAGTGACTAAGGTGGTTTTAAAAGACAAAATATTATTTTGAATCATATAGTTGGCCTTGGCTATGTAAACAGGTTTCAAATTGTTCTTTTCACCCTTTGATTTTTTTTATACATTAAAATCTCTCTTAAAACTTGTTCTTTTAGAGAAAAACTAATTTTGTATGCTCATCATATTTTGAATGATCTAAAATGAGCATTAACATGTCAAAAGTTGACTAATGAATTTATAGTGTTTCCAAACATGATATCACATTTTTATTATTCACAATCTTCTTGCAGGCTCAAGACAATAATTGGATGCACAATTTTTTTTTATAATACTATTTGATCTCATACTTTTTTCATGTTTTTATAGGTATTCATCTCCATTTTATTGAATTTAGTTCTACACACACTTTTTCTCTCTATATATTTTATCTACAACAATCACAATCTACTTGATCAAGTTGTTATCCTATCAACCAACCCATCAAAAATGAAGTTCAAGTACTTGGGCCATGATCTCATATCTATTATAGAAATATACACCTCTAATGTCTTTGATATCAACATGAATCATATGAAAATTGATGTATTGTGGGAGAGCATGGATGCCACAAAATGGACTCTTTTGGGAGAACAAATTTTAGATAACAAACTTGACATGTTGTCACTTTTTTGACATCTTTTCAGTGTGTAAATATAATATTTTCATGCATAAATTAATACAATCCATAGATTAAGGAAATAAGGCCGGTAGATAATCAGTTGGTGTCTAAACTTGATAAAACCTCTCTAGGCATCACCTTGGGCATTGAACCTCACAACAAGAACATGGAAATCAATGAAAACATTACTCAATAGTTATGTAAAAACAAATATAAGAGATGTGAAAAGATAATGAATCAATCTTGGTTGACTAATAAATTAAGAGTGAATATTAAACATGCCAAAAAACCATACAGGTTATAGTTCAAGGAAGAAATGTGAAATATGATTTCTCTATTAAGTAGAGTCATGGGAAGTGAAATGATAAATATTTTTCATCATTGGACATGTGCATGGTCATGAGCATCATCTATTTTGGGAAATAGTTCATTAATTAGGCTTTTATCATCAACAAAAACATTCACGGATAATTGACCAAGTTGGATTCCACACAAGAATTCTATATGACCTTGTATTTGGTATATTCCATCATAATACTAAAAACTTGGACTGATTTTACATAAGTGAATAAGAACCTTTGGTGCATTGGTATATGATAAGTTCCCTCAACTCACTCATGAGAAGGGAAAAAGTCATTTCAATAAAGTAAATGATGCATTCTCCATGATGATAGTCAATATATTGGAGGAAAACCTTCCAACCAGGAATTGTAATGAAAAAGATCTAATCAAAAAATACATGAGATACTTCATTCAATTTCTAAAGTTCACCTATATCAGGGTTGATGGATTTGAAGGTGTTCCTCTTAAAATTCCAAGATATCCTAGTGATAAAATAATTATGATCGAGCTTTGTAGGTAGTTAAGTGAGGTGCACAGAAAGTGTATCAACTAGAAAACTAGAGGAATAATTTTTCCTATCGGCCACAGATATTTATTCTACAAATCAACAAGAGATGCAATCAATATTAAAAATTCACTGGTGTAATTTTTGATGTAACCACACATGAGGATACTTTATTTTTATAACAAAGGTTTCATGAGAAACAATCTTAAAATAAGCCCCAATTAACCTCACATTTCATAAATTGATGACTATTGGGAGGACTGTGAAGATGACTTCAAGATCAGAAAAAGAGATTAGTTAAGGAGTGTTAAGCACAAGCTTATACTGAGAGGGGGGGTGAATCAGTATAAGATATTTTTTTTGCTTTCAACTATTAATCTTAAATCCAAAACCTCAAATTACTCCACAATTAATATATTCAAAACAATCAAAGAATACAATACAAAACCACACAATACAAATAGACACAGATTTGCATGGAAACCCTTTCAGGAGAAAACCACAGAGAAATTATCTTAATATAAATATTCGTAGGCACCAACCTACTGGAGCACCTACCCCAAAAACAATTTTTTAGGCACCAACCTACAGCCAACCCCTTTTACCGAGCACCAACTCAGCAAGAGACACAAATCTCTTCAAAATGAAGGCACCAACCTTTCTAGAAAAATTCACTCTTCTATCTCAAATTTATTATCAAAAAAATGGATGATAGAACACTTGATTTATCTCCTTTCAATTTGATCTACTCTTGAGTGTTTTTGTTGCTATACTCTTCCTTATACTTGATAGTTTTTTTCCTTTTAATATTCTCACAAAAATTTGTCTTTAAAAATTCTGCTCTTCTTTTATATCTTCCACTTTAGAATCTACAAATTTTGCCATTCATTATGCACTTATTTATAACCCACAGAAAGCCATAAATTAAGGTCATGCATCTTCAAGTGAAAAGGTCCATTCAAACGGTCAAAACTCTTCCTAATAGGTCAGCCAAGGTTGACAATTATGTTCACTTCCATCGACATTTCCATTCACTTCTGGCAACAATTCCATTCACTTCCAGCAACAATTTTGTTCACTTCCAGCAACACTTTCGTTCACTTTCGGCAATAATTCCTTTGACATCAATGACAATTATTCCAAAAATCTCCCCCTTTGTCATTGATGGCAACCTTCCAAAAAGATCTTCTTTTCTGCAACTCCCCATCTTCTTTTCTGCAACTCCCCCTTGCTGTAACTCCCCGTACTGCCATTCTCCCCCTTTGACATCAATGGCAAAGGGTCATTCAAGGAGCTGAAAAAAAAAATAGCTCCCCCTTAACCAATGCTTCTCTTGATTTTTAATGAGTAGAAGTAAAGGATATTACTCCCAACTTCTGTCGTAGGTACTCAAATGTTCCCTTTGGAAGTGACTTAGTGAATATATCTACCATATGTTCGGATGTGGAAACATATTCCAATTTTACTTGTTGTTATGTCACCTATTCTCTCAAGAAATGATACTATATAGGAATATGCTTAGTTATAGAATGCTTAACTAGATTCTTCAAAATACTTATCGCACTAGTATTATTTTAGAATATGGAGATTGGATGATCATATTCTACTTTGATATCTTTCAAGGTTTGTTTCATCCATATAACTTATGTACAACATAGCACTGCTGCTATGTACTCTGCTTTTACTGTGGATAGAGATACATAATTCTGCTTCTCACTCAACCATGATACTAGGCTATCTCCAAGAAAGAATGCTAATCCACTTGTAATTTTTCTATCATCTACACAACATGCCCAATCTGAATCCATGTATGCTACCAATGTGAAGTCTTTACCTCTTGGGTACCACAACCCATAATCCAAGGTTTTCTTTAAATATCTGAATATATGTTTCATGGCTTGCACATGTGTTTCTTTTGGAGCTGCTTGAAATTGTGCAACCATACCTACTGCTTGCATGATATCTGGCCTAGATGCCATCACATATAGTAAACTCCCAATCATTGATCTATAAAGAGTTTGATCAGTATTCAGAGATTCATCATCTTTGCTCAACTTCGTACCTATAGCCATAGATGTGCTAACAGGGGTACACTCCTCCATATGGAATTTCTTCAACATCTCCTTCACATACTTGCTTTGGGATATGAATATTCCTTTGTTGGATTGAGAGATTTTTAAACCAAGGAAAAATGACAACTCACCTAACATGGACATCTCAAATTCCTTTTACATATCTTTGACAAATCTCTTAGACATTTCCTCATTATCTCCTCTAAATATTATATCATCTACATATACCACAATAATTAACTAGTGATCTTCAGTTTTGATGTAAAGATTACTATCAACATATCCTCTCTTGAATCCTTGGTCTTGTAGGTATTTATCAAGCCTAACATACCATGCTCTAGGAGCTTGTTTCAATCCGTACAAAGCCTTCTTCAACTGACACACATAATCCTTGTTTTATGATAAAAGGAATCCTTCTGGCTATTCTATGTAAACTTCCTCTTCTAGATTTCAATTTATAAATGTTGATTTAACATTCTTTTGATAGACTTTGAAATTTTTGAATACTAAAAATGCAAGAAATATTTGAATTGCTTCTAGTCTAGCAACAAGAGTAAAAGTCTCTTTAAAATCTACACCTTCTACTTGAGCATACCCCTTACATACCAACCTTGCTTTGTTTCGAGTGACTTGGCCATTTTCATTCAATTTGTTTCAAAAAACCCACTTAGTGCCAATCACATTCTGATCCATTAGCCTGGGCACAAGTTCCCAAGTCTCATTCTTCTCAATTTGATCTAACTCTTCTTCCACTGCTTTTACCCAATGTTTATCATGACTAGCTTTAGAAAAATTCTTAGGCTCTACCTTGGATAACAAAGAGAAATTTACATGTTTGAATATACTTACAATTATTCTTCTGGTTTACACCCCAGCATTAATGTTGCCAATGATCTGACTTTCATCATGATTCCTCTGAACAAAGCGAGATGGTGCTTTGGTGTCCTGCCTTTCAAATTCACTCAATTTTTCTACATTTTCTTCCTCCCCTTCTTCTACAATATTTGGTATTTCTAGAGGCTCTTCTAAAGGTTCTTTTTCCTTTTGATTTATGATCTCATATATTCTAACACTAGCACTTTCTATGATAGTTTGTAGCCTTTTGTTATAACATCTATAGGCTTTGTTTTTGATGGAGTATCCAAGAAAAATTCCTTCATCAACTCTTGATTCAAATTTTCCCAAGTTTTCTTCATTCCTGTTGATAAAACATTTACTTCCAAACACTTTGAAATGTTTGACTGAAGCTGGTCTTCCTTTCCATAATTCATAAGGAGTTTTATCATTATTAACTCTGATTTGCCCTCTATTCAAGATATATATTGTTGTATTAATTTCTTCTCTCTAGAATCTATCTGATAGCTTAGATTCATTCAACATAGTTCTAACCATCTCTTGAATGGTTCAATTTTTCCTTTCCACCACTCCATTTTGTTGTGGAGTCTTTGCAGCTAAGTATTGTCTCTTAATTCCATGATCTTCACAAAACTCAATGAATTCATTTGAAATAAACTGACCTCCTCGATCTGACCTTAGGTATTTTATTTTTAACTCTTTTTCATTTTCTACTCATGCTTTGAAAGCTTTAAACTTTTCAAATGCTTCTGATTTTTATTTTAGAAAGGCTACCCACGTCATTCTAGTATAATCATCAATGAGCAACATAAAGTAGCTCTCACCTTGCATGCTTTCAACTTTGGTAGGACCACAAATATCTGTATGAATTAGCTCTAGTGGTTTTATGGTCGAATATTCCTTCATTTTGAACCTTGCTCTAGTTTGCTTTCTATGTTGGCATTGCTTGCATAGAGTGATTGAAGGTTTTGTTATCTTGGGCATATCTCACATAGCTTGTTTGTTGCTGATTTTCACAAGATTATCTCAATGTATATGCCTTAACCTTCTATGCCATAGCCAACTCTCTTCAACTTGACTTAGACAACATTTCTCTCCTCTCATTTCTCTAAGCATGTATAGGTTGTTTGTGGTTCTATGAGCATCTGCAATTAGTTCTCTTGTGTCTCTTTTTTTGATCTCACAACCTTCAAAAAAGAATTTGAGTGTGTGTCCTTGATCACACATTTGGATAACACTTAGAAGATTATGATTTAACCCTTCCACATATAACACATTTTCTATTTTGGTTTTTCTATTATTGAGACTAAGTGTACCTTTTCCTGTTATTCTAGACATAGTGTTGTCTTTGAACTTCACCATTCCTTCATTGACCCTTTTTAACGAGATGAATTTTATTTTATCTCCAATCATGTGTCTCGAACATCCACTATCAATGAACCATTATTGTCCTTTATCTCTAAAATGGAATGCTATTTGAACGATCATGGATTCTTCTTGCTTCTTCTTCTAGGTCTTTGATGGTTCTCTTTTTTTTATCACTAGAGCCTTAAACTTTTGATCTTGTCTTATAGATTCAAAAACACTTCTACAATAGCATGCTATATGTCCATAGTTGTTTCACTTGTAATAAACTATAGCTTCATCAAAGTTTGATAAGGGAGAAAATGAATTGTAGTTTTTGTTTGAAGCTCCATCGGTTCCTTTGTTTCTGCTCCTGACTTCAATATCCTTCGCTCTCTTTCTACAATCTAATTTTTTGTGACGAAAATGATTGCAATAATAACAATATCATCAAAATAATTACCAACCTAGTTTTATTTTCATATCTTAGAGCAAATGGTATTTTAAAGTTTTGTTCTCCTTTGCTTTCTTTATTGATAGAGCCAATTTTTGTATTCTGAGCTTCTTCCTTCTTGGTTTCCTTTTTCATTGGTTCCTTAAGAGTTTCATCATAGCTCTTAGCTTTCTCATTTTCCTTCTCATACCCAATGCCTAACTTGTTAGATGGTGATCTTTGAATCTCTAGAATCTTATTCAAAAATTGAGTGCTTTTCTCATATTTCAAGTCACTTGCTATTTTAGAATTTACTTTTTCTAGATTCCTTTTTAAAGTAGCTATCTCAGATTCATACCTTTCACAGTCTTCTCCTTTCTTCTTTAGCTGATTCATTAGATCTTCTTCAATTTTATTTTCTTCTTTGATCTGGACTTTTAGATTAGCAATCACCTTGTTTGATTCCTCAAAGACTTGTGATGTCTTCGCTTTGAAGTCTCAATTATCTTCTTCATATTTTTAGAGTTGTAACTTCAGTTTCTAATTCTTCTTCTTAAATGCTTTCATTTCTTCCAACGTGCAAATAAGTTCTTCAAGGTTCGCTTCACCTTCTTCTTCCATGTCTTCATCTTCCTCCAAATTATCTTTGCTGGTGGCAGCATTTTCTTTTGTAGCCATGAATAGAATCTCTTCATTATCACTATCTTTGTTTTCTTCAGATGAGTTGCTATACCTCTTGGAGTATAGGCTTTTCTTTTGTTTCTCAAATCTTTTCTTGTCTTTGCTGGGCTTGAATCCCCTTTTGTACTTTGGTTTGTTTCCCTCATCATTTCTATTTCCTTTATTTGGACATTTGGTTGCAAAATGACCAATTTTAACACAATTAAAGCATTTAAATGCTAAATTTCCTTTATATTTGCCTGATCCTTTCTTTAGCTTCCGAATGAATAGAGCTTCATTTTCATCTTCTTCACTACTTGAATTTTCACTTGATTCTAGTTCTTTGATCTTCTCTTTCTTCAAGACCTTGAATGATGCTTTCTTCTTTGACTGTCTCTCAGATTTAGTTCTCATTTTGTATGCCATAAGAATTCCATGGAGCTCATCCATTTTCATTGTGTCTAAATCCTTCATTTCTTCAATGGTGGAGACCTTCACATCAAATCTCAATGGTATGGATCTCAAGACTTTTTGAACGATCACAGATTCTTCAATTTTATCTTTGAGTCCTCAAATGACATTAACAATCTCATTGACACGAAGAAGATACCCAACAATGTTTTCATCATTCTTCATTTTTAAACTTTCAAACTACCTCTGGTGGGTTTGGAGTTTTGTTTTTCTAACCTTACTATCACCTTCATAAATAGTGTTGAGTTTATCCCAAATCTCTTTTACAGATTCACAATGCATAACCTTAACAAACTCATTTTATGAAAGCCCACATAAGATTGCATTCATAGCTTTCTCATTGTTCTCACTGGCCTTTTTTTTGGTGGCATCCATTAATGCAATTTGTGGCATTGTTTATCCTATTACCATTGCTTGCCAAATATCGAAACCTAGGGCCATCAAGTAAGTCTTCATCTTTATGCTCCAAAATACGTAATTTGTTCCATCGAACAAAGGATCCTTGTTAGTGGAGAAACCATCCAGCACTTGAGATCCTACCATATGTGCTTTTCAAGATCTACCTTCTAGCAATTGTGCTAAGACTGAAGGAACCGACTCTGATACCAATTGTTAAGCATAAGCTTATATTGAGAGGGGGGTTGAATCAGTATAAGATATTTTTTTCTTTTTCAACTATTAATCTTAAATCCAAAACCTCAAATTACTCCATAATTAATATATTCAAAGCAATCAAAGAATACAATGCAAAACCACATAATGCAAATAGACACAGATTTGCGTAGAAACCCTTTTGGGAGAAAACCATAAAGAAATTCTCTTAATATAACTATTTGTAGGCACCAACCTACTGGAGCACCTACCCCAAAAATAATTTTGTAGGCACTAACCTACAGGAGCACCAACCCCTTTCACCGAGCACCAACTCAGTAAGAGACACCAATCTCTTCAAAATGAAGGCACCAACCTTCTCAAAAAAATCACTCTTCTATCTTAAATTTGTTGTCAAAATAATGGATGATAGAACACTTGCTTTATCTCCTTTCAATTTGATCTACACTTGAGTGTTTTCATTTTTGTACTCTTCCTTATACTTGCTAGTTTTTTCCTTTTAATATTCTCACAAAAATTTGCCTTTAAAAGTTTTGCTCTTCTTTTATATCTTCCACTTTTGAATCTACAAATTTTGACATTCGTTATGCACTTATTTATAACACATAGAAAGTCACAAATTAAGGTCATGCCTCTTCAAGTGAAAAGGTTCATTCGAATGGTCACAACTCCTCCCAATAGGTCAGCCAAGGTCGACAATTTCATTCATTTCCGTTGACATTTCTATTCACTTTCAAAAATAATTATGTTCACTTCTGGTAACAATTCCATTCACTTCCAGCAACACTTCCGTTCAGTTCTGACAATAATTCTTTTGACATCAATGACAATTATTCCAACGAGTACCTTAAATATATGAAAGCCTTCAAATTTGAATGGTGAAAAATAATCTTTGAGGATGCTGTCACTAACACTGTGGAAGACATTTTATATGAAAAGATTCACCTCACAACCATTCCTCTAATCAATTGGTCAATAAGAGAACTGACAGATATTATAAAATGCATATAAATTGTGCTAGCAAGATCGAGAGCTTGGTATCATAAAAATGTCATAGAATATACTTTAGGAAGTCATCAAAAGGATGAATGAAGTTTAAAAGGGTAGCAACAGACTTCTACTCCAATTACTAAGTCTTATGGTACCAAAATATTCATAAGAAAATATAGTTTGGCTGCAACATGAGGAGGAGATGTAGAAGATCCCAATAGAGATAAACTTCCCAAACAAATGTGTGAAGGTTATTTTCCAAGGAAAAACCTCCAAATCAAGAGGCCCAATCCATCTAACATTGTAAATGTCTCACATGAAATTGATCCTTCAATGTTGATTGACAACACCACTCAAAAGTTATTGGATTTTGATTCAGGTTCAATACCCTTTCCCCTTTTTCCTACTCCTATTGAAACACTAGTGCCTTCATCACTTATATTTTCCCCTCCACTTCCACCATCCTCTTTCATGATTCTACCTCTACCTCCACTTATTTTTTTACCCATGAAACAAGTTTTTTGCTCATTTACAATCAATTGAACCTAGATTTATTCTTGTATCATCCTTGTGGCAGTCATCTTCATTGACTCCCTTGATTTCTTCAAGTATTCAATTTGATACTTCATAGGGATATATGTATTCTTCATGGGTACAATAATCAACAAGAGAAAACCTACATTCATACCAACAAAAAATAATTTTGATGTTGTTGCTAAACTAATACAAGGTCCTCTAAAAAAGATAAACGATAAGATTACTTCAAGATTGATGATTAATTCTTCAGGTGCACGATTTGTATAAATTTCCCAACTTCTTGTAGAAAAATATTAGGATGAAATAACCTTGGCCGATTACAACATCAAAAAGATTGATCTTGGTGAATCTACTCCTAAAGGCAATATTCACAATTTCAAAGTGACTGCAATCAAGTTAATCCAGATGATAGAAGAAGGTATGCAACCTCAAGAATAGTTGGAGGAAAAAATACACATGCTTCATCATATATCAAATAGTTTTATAATATAGGTGAAACGTCCTAGAAAGTGATCATTACACCCGCATCAACCTCTTCAACAATATAGATACCAAGATCTGAATTTGAGATTGATAAGGAAATGATTGCCAAAATGAGTAGGTATAATAATCATGGTAAAATGATGGAATCTTAGGTTGAAGATCTATTTCTTGATGGCTTAAAATTTCTTAATGAGAATTGAAGAATTTATGATCTTATCATTTCTAGTAAAGTGAAAATTGAAGAAGAAATTATAATTGCCAAGAAATAACTTAGAATATGTAATAGTCTAATTAGAGACTTGAAAGATATGGCCACCATGGATGAGAATTTATTGGTATTGACAGGTATCCTTAATAAATTGGAGATAACTATTCATGTTTGTGGGTTCAATGCATGAATTAGAAACTCCACATTCTAGATGAATCCTTAGAAGAATTTCAACATCATGAAAAAGTATGTGATGAAATGAAATCAAAAGTAAGTGCCAACATTTGGGTCATTCATTGTAAACTATTGAGTGAAGATAAATCAAATACATATGCAACCATAAAATTGAAAGAACATTTTCAAAAAATCATGAAAGAAAAATTGTTTAGAACATAAACATTCAACAAAGAAGCTATGAGTAAGCTGAGAAATATTTAGTGTGTGAAAAAATATCTCAATATGAGTTTCTTGAGACTTTTTAAAAGGATCAAAGAGACTAACAATTCATCATACGAGTGGATTGCATGTTTAGCTCATACAATTATTCCTGCAAGAGAAGGGTTTGTCTAGACTGATCAGAGGTTCAAAATATACATGTTTAAATAATCATAAAAAGAAAGAGTTAGAGATGTTAGGTTGTGGAGCTAAAAGCTTCATTGGTGCAAACAGAGGAGGAGGTTGCAGAAGAGTTTGTTGTTGTCACAGTCGCCGGTGTCGGTCAGGCCAACCGACGTCGACAGGGAGGAGACAGAAGGCAACCGATGTCGTTCAGAAGTCGGCCGGTGTCGGCACCCCCCAGGCAGACAGGGATCAACGTTGGTCACCTATGTGGTTTGAGATACGAGTGTTTTACAGGCAGTTAGCTAACGAACCAAGTGTTTGCATGTCAAGAGCCAATTTTAGACTAAGAGCTGCAGATCTAATTATTGTAATTAGGTGTCTAATTATTGTAATTAGGTGTCTAATTATTGTTTGTATGAGATCTATTTAAGAGACTCATTGGTTGTATTGTAAACTTTGTGCTAGAGAGTAAGAGAGCAATAATATAAGCTCCTTCTGTGTGTGAGGTGAGCATGGTGTGTTCCTCCTAGTGCCACAGTACCAAGTGTGGGTGCTGGATTGGAGAATCAGCAGGGTTCTTCATGTATGTATGATCTTGGTCATCAGGTGAGCATGGCTACTTTAGGAGATCTGCATGGGTAAGTAAGATCATTGATTTGTAGGTGTATGTGTGTACAAGGTCAAGGTTCATAGGTGTGTAGAACTAGATTGATTTGCAGGTGTGTAAGATCAGATAGGACAGCAACACAATAGGGAGCAGAATCAAGTAGGATCTACTTGGAGTATAGTGTGTACTCAAGAAGAGAGCAAAGAGGAAGGCAAAGAAGATCCTTCCATAAGTAAGGTCTGTTGAGGTGCAGGTTGTTGTAGGTTCAGGGGAGATCTACTTGAAGTACGTTTGTGTACTTGTGGAGTGCGTGGAGCACTTGTGGAGTGCGTGGAGCATAGGTGTAAGGTGAACACCAACTCTATATTTGAGTTGTGTGTTGGGACCTAAGAGAGAGAGCTTTGAGGGAAGATTGACTGTTTATGCCCTAGAAGTGTGTAAGGAAGAAGAACTGTGGCAGCCTTCTTTATTGTATTTCCTTCTGAAAGAGTTTTAATACAAGTTGTGTATTGTCTCTCATATCATGTGTTATTTCTGAATTCTAGTTACTTGTGTATTCTGGTTAATTTTTGCATGTTAAGTTGCTTGGTAATCAATTGTGTGCTTCTGTTATTATTTATCCCAACACGTGGTATCAGAGCTAAGGTTGCAGGGAGCAGGTTTTGTGTTTGATTACAGGGCACTCTCATGGGTTTCTAATTGAGTGGGAGTAGAGCAATGGTAGATGAAAGTAAGCTAATAATGGAGGAGTTGAAAAGCACAGATAGTCACTTACGGTCCTATGAAAAGAAAGAGTAGGTAAAAGAATATTGTTAGTTGGTAGCAGATCAGCATGAAGGAACTGATGATGCAGATGTTGCAGGTGTTGTTGCATAGGATGCTCTGGGAGGTTTCTTGGATAAAATTGAATCTTGGATAATATATTTTGTTGCCTCTTTCCATGCAGCCCCAAGGAGAAGAGCTGGTGAGCCTTGTCAAAGAATTGGCAAAGGGGAAGTGAAGCTAAAATTGCAGGTGGTCAACACATGGGTGTTGAAGCAGGTCATGCAGGTCCTAGGTTTGGAGATGTGGCTAATTTCTTCAAAAAAGTTGGGTGATGAGAGATGCACAAGAACTCTCACAGCGGATGCACTTGAATTAGCTAGTGGTAAGAAAACAGGTACTCTTTATCTACTTGTTTATATTACTAATTCTTCTTCTATTGCGAAGACGTGGCTTTATAGGCTTGGCCACATGAGTAAGAGGGAGATGCATGTTCTTAAGTGGAAGACAAATATATTTGACATGCTTAATAACTGGAAAGCCTTGGTGTTTATGGAGGAGATGGCGAACAAAGACCAATGGATGGGGGCTAGATACTTCTGAGCAGGGAAGTTTGGACATGGGTCTTGATTCAAAGGAGCTCACAGGTAAAAAGTCATCACTCACAGGTGAACACAGGTACCGGCATCGATAGGAGGACCGACATCGGCAGTAGGTAAGACCGACGTCGGTCAGGAGGACCGACATCGGCAATAGGAGGACACCGACATCGACAGGCTAGGTAGTCAGGACAAGCGCATGGAACCGACGTCGATTGGATGCAGACTGTGTGGTGACTGAGGTCGGTCACTGTAATAAATTTTGGGTGGACATCAAGCTGTCAAGGAGTCTCAAACGTCCATATGGAGGACTGAAAGTGGTAAGTAAGCCTCAAATTTGTTGTTCCTCTTCTTTATACTAGTTGCTGAGTGCAGAGCAGGAAGGATCCAGAAAATAGTGGGAGCATGGCAGGAATATGATGCAAAACCAAGCGGGAGATTTGGTAGAGTTTCCAGCAGGTATGAAAGCAAAGAGATGAATGGATACCTTAGTTGAAGAATAGAGAGAACGGACACGTGAGACGGAAGACCAGGTCATATGGTCTTGAGGAAGTTGCAGGACAGTGGTACAGGTTTTAATAGGTGGATGACAAAGCATGACTTTAGTGAATGTCAGGGTAACTACTGTGGTTTGTCTTACCAGGGGAATGATGGTCATGCCATTATCCTGTTACTATATGTGGATGGTATGCTAGCTAGCAGGTTTGTACATACAGGGTTTTGCTGAGCTAAGGGTAAGATTAGTTCAGTGGTTTGCTATGAAGAATTTGGAGCAGCAAAATTCTTTGGCATGGGAGACATGGGAGATCACAGGTTGATTTTGTCTCCAGTGGGAGCTGATGTGAATCAAGTGTTGGCGAGGCCCAGGATGCAGAATCAGAGCACACCAAGGGCTGGACAGTTCAGTGTCTGAAATCACATGAGGTCTGGTATAAACCTGAGTTTGCCCAAGCAGTGGGTGTTGTTAGAGAGTTAGGAGCCAATTCGGGAAAGTGGGTTCTCAGGGATGTGAGAGGGACCAGCAGCAGGGATTCATGTTATACAGGGTCAGGACTTCACTACATGGGTTTGTAGGTTCGGATGTGGTAGGTTACTCGAATGATAGGAGGTGCACCACAGGTTGTGTGGTGGGTGGTCTTCAAGATTGAGCTTGAAGAGGGATACAAGCCAGGAAACAAATTAGATGGGGTACATGTATAGGTACAGTGCAGCTATTTATCTCCAAGTGAGAGATTGTTAGGTTGTGGAGCTAAAAGCTTCACTGGTGAAAATAGAGGAGGAGGTTGTAGAAGAGTTTGATGTTGTCACAGTCGTCGGCGTCGGTCAGGCCAATCGACGTCGATAGGGAGGAGACAGAAGGCAACCAACGTCGGTCTAAAGTCGGCCGGTGTTGGCACCCCTCAGGCAGACAGGGACCGACGTCGGTCACTTGTGTGGTTTGAGCTGCAAGTGTTTTATGGGTAGTTAGCTAATGAACCAAGTGTTTGCATGTCAAGAGCCAATTTTAGACTAAGAGCTGTGGATCTAATTATTGTAACTAGGTGTCTAATTATTATTTGCATGAGATCTATTTAAGAGACTCATTGGTTGTATTGTAAACTTTGTGCTAGAGAGTAAGAGAGCAATAATATAAGCTCTTTCTATGTGTGAGGTGAGCATGGTGTGTTCCTCCTAGTGCCACAGTACCAAGTGTGGGTGCTGGATTGGAGAATCAACAGGGTTCTTCATGTATGTATGATCTTGATCATCAGGTGAGCATGGCTACTTTAGGAGATCTGCATGGGTAAGTAAGATCATTGATTTGCAGGTGTATGTGTGTGCAAGGTCAAGGTTCATAGGTGTGTAGAACCAGATTGATTTTCAAGTGTGCAAGATCAGATAGGACAACAACACAACAGGGACCAAAATCAGGCAGGATCTACTTGGAGTACAGTGTGTACTCAAGAAGAGAGCAAAGAGGAAGGCAAGGAAGATCCTTCCATAAGTAAGGTTTGTTGAGGTGCAGGTTGTTGCAGGTTCAGGGGAAATCTACTTGAAGTATGTTTGTGTACTTGTGGAGTGTGTGGAGAACTTGTGGAGTGCGTGGAGCACAAGTGTAAGGTGAACACCAACTCTGTGTTTGAGTTGTGTGTTGGGACCTAAGAGAGAGAGCTTTGAGGGAAGATTTACTGTTTATGCCCTAGAGGTGTGGGAGCCCTAGAGGTGTGTAAGGAAGAAGAACTGTGGCAGCCTTCTTTGTTGTATTTCCTTCTGGAAGAGTTTTAATACAAGTTGTGTATTGTCTCTCATATCATGTGTTATTTCTGAATTCTAGTTACTTGTGTATTCTGGTTAATTTCCGCATGTTAAGTTGTTTGGTAATCAATTGTGTGCTTTCGTTATTATTCATCCCAACAAGAGATACTTGTAACAATTGACCAAGGTCCTTCTCAGCCTTGTCTTCTTCTTGATAACCACTAAAAGTCACTTTTTTTTGCTGACTTTATATTTCTCCATTGCATTTTTTGTAATCACTTAAAAAGGTTATGTTTTTGTTTTTTAAGTTCTAAATGAAAAAGAAATAGAAAAATATAAATAAATTACCAAAAGGTGGTTACGTAAGTTATTACAAGATGGTTTCACCCTTCTATGCTATCAATACAAGTTGTGTACATTGTAATAGGGCCTTTTTGACAATAAAACATATTTTGGCAAAGACAGAAAATAGAGATTGTATTTTCAACTTGTGAAAGAATTAATACAAAGAGAACTTTTGTAGACTTTGTGCTCAAAATTTCTTTGAATGAATAATTTATGTGGATATGTTAATCTCTTTGATTTTTTTTCTTTCAATTGTTTCCAAGTTCTATTGTTAGATAGTTAAAGCATACAAAAATTTTATTCTGAAAATATTTCTAAATCTGCATTAAGAATTCATATCATTGTGAAACCTTGGTAGGTTAAGAACATGATTTCTATCTATTTTTAAAAGGAAATATTGAGTTGTTTATCTCTTTTCATAATGTTATTCAATCTCTTTAGTGTACACATTTTGTTCCTATGTCTAGAATATGTCTAACATATCCCATTTTCATGTTAAAGGTTTTCTACACTAAAATCTCCCTTTTTATATTATTTTATTAAGTTTTATGTGTTTGGCTATCAAGAATCATCCTTATTCTTCTATTTTCCTTGAATACTTTTATTTCATCCACTAATTCCCTCCTACAATTCCTTTCTATCACCTTTTTGTACTTTTTGATTAAAAGTACAACCCCCAATATAAAACACCATTTTAGTTGTAAATAGTTTCCAGTACTGTCTTTCTTTTTAATAAAGGTAACTCCACCTTCTAATAGGAGAGGGACTTTATCTCCACAATGTTGATCGAAATCCTTAATTTGTCTCCCTAAATTTTTCTCAGCTAACACAAGGGCAATATTAATCAATAGATTATCAAATCCAATATTTTTATAACTCTTTTAATCATAGAAGGTACTTGTAGAGAGGTAGTGCCTTAGAAGGATTTTGAAAGCCTCATTACCTTCAATTTATCTAACCACACACTTACTACAAAGGGAAATATTTTTTCTATACATATCAATGATGCACATTCCTCCTTTATCATTAAAAAGGAAACAAATGTCCCAATAAACCCTATTATAACCTCTAGTTTACTTAGCATTATCCCAAAGGAAGTTTCTGAGAGCCTTTGATAGTTTATCATACAAGGAATTGAAGGGGGCCCAATAGGTGGAGTAATAATCATGAGTGAATGCAAGGATTTTGGTATAAATTTGAAATTTATAGGTTAATGAGAGAGATTTGGATATCCAATAAGCAACCTTCTTTTCCACTCCATCAATGAAATACTACCACAGATTTGAAGGAGAGCTATCAAAAGCAAAATGAATACCAAGGAATTTATATCTCTCTCATTTTTGTATCCACTTCCATTGAGAATGATGGAGTCATTTAGACAAACACATCATGCTCTGTTTGCAGCATTGGGTTTTGGTGCATTGAAAACTAGAACCTGATGCTTTACAAATAATGTCAAGGCGTTAAAGTGCCTCTTGAAAGAAGCTTCTTACTCAATGAGGGTGAAGAAGGTATCATTTTCTTTTACTATTGATGAGTTGAAAGGAGGGATGAAGAATAAAAATACACATGATGAGTCCTTAATCTGCTCTATGAGCAAGAATATAGCCAAATGCCTCAATGAAGAAAACATATAAAATAAGAGAGAGAGGGAAATCTTGTCTAATGAAGCGAAAAAGTCCAAAGTTATTGGACTTGTGCCCATTGATGGTGAGTCAATTTGATGATTTAAAAAACAAAGTTTGCACTTCCAAAATTAATAATTAGCCAAAACCCAAAGCTTTAAGCATAATGAGAATAAAGGGTTATTCTATCCGATCATAAGCCTTTTCAAAATCAAGTCTAAGAAATATGTTCCTTTGACGAGAGGCATTGTTAGAACAATAATGAATAAGTGGTATAAAAAATCCAATAATATATTAAATTACATTAATAGATAAATAAATAATAATATATTTTATTATTTAAATTCTGTGGTTTAAACTATGTGTTAATAAATAATAAAATATATGTTATTAAAACTTACTATTGGGTGGAAGGTTAAACCCATTGGTTACAATGGTTCACTTAAATTATAAATTATTTTACATGGTAAAATCAGAATCCTGATGCATTCCAATACACATAAAGTTTACGAGCATTCAAAATCTTATTGAAACAATTGGTTATGTGAAGAGATTGTGAGAAGTGAGAAGAGAGAGAGAATGTATTTGGGAAAAATATTTCTTTTATATAAATAATCAATGTGGTTTTTTTACCTCTCTGTGAGCTTTTCCCACTCATATACGGGGTTGTGTATTTGTGTTTTGCCATCAATTATTATATCTAGATCCATCTATGTACATATATTTATTTCAACATGGTTTTGGAGCAAGTTTGATAGTATTAATTGTTGCCAAGATCTGTTGTTTGATTTGTTTGGCTTGTAGAGATCCTTGTTCAATCATTTCTTCATCTAGACTCAGCCTTGTATGACATAAGAGGAATAAAAAAATTATTTGCAGTCCCGATGGAGTCTATGGAAGATTGGATCCTTGTAGTTTGATCAAACAAACACTTCAACCTTCAATCAAAGCAACTCGACAAATCAATTAACAAGCAACTTAGAGTTTATAATTCCTATGGGGCGTGATAGTATGGCCTAGGATGACCTGGGAGGATGAAAGACCAACAAAAAATCTAGTTTAAAATCTCTACAACTTATTTCTATATTTTATCGGGTGAATCTTCATTGGTTTTGCCTACAAACACCATCTTGCAAAGCTTATAAGGCAATAAAACTAGTTTCAAGCAAAAAGAATCCACTTGTGATGTACTTGTACAACATGTGTGGGTTGAAGACAACATAAAAATCATTTTTTTGACATTAGAATTTGTTTTTGACTACTGAACACCCATCAAAGGTCTTGTGCAGGGTTATTTAGAAGTTTTCAGGTCATGTGTTGACCTTCTACACACTTTTAACAGTGCCCCTGGCTTCATGCCCACACCATTGCTATTGTATGGTGCTTCAGAGGTAAGTCCAATGTCTAAAAACTTATTTTTTAAATACCTTTTTATTTAAATCTAACTTACATGCAACAAATTTGGAGGGACCAACTTTTTCACATTATTTTTTAACAAAAATTTAAAAAATATGAAATGGATTTTTACATGCAAGTTAAAGTTATATGTTTTTATTTTAATAAAATTTGGATAAATAAGCTTTAAATATCATATTGTGCATGTAAAGATTCATATAGTGTTGTAGGGGAGTTGCTAGTGTAATTTTGTAGAACTCTTGTAAAAGTGAGGTCAAGAATTTAAAACACGTCAATCCTACCTTTTTAGTCAAACTTGGGATTGGTCAAACTTATTTTTATAGAAATTATTATTATTTTTTGTTTTATTTATTTTTACATTTTAAATTGTTTTTTTCAACTTTTAACACTTGTAACACTTGCAACACTTCTTGAAACTTTTGTACCTAGTTACTCTTTTGTATAAAGATAGTCATCTGATCAGTGTATCTCTAGATTTTTGCACATTATGGACACATTGGAATGGTCTATTTTATTATTTAAAACTTATTTATATTTGTTTTTTCAACTATTATATTGAAAATAGTTTTTACATTGCTTTATTTGTGACACTTATGACACTTGCTATAATTGTAATTTTTTATATTTTTTCAATTGATTTACATATAAGTAAATGGTTGTTGTTTAAATATTAGAATATATTTTGTATTACAAAAATAAAGTATAAACCACATTATAAATTTCACTTTTAAACCTTTTATTTAGTGTCGTTTTAGTATAAAACACAAACTAGTAAGTGTTGAATTTTGAAGGAAAGTTATGGCTTCTCTCAATTTTATTTTAAATAAGTTACAAATGTTAAAAGGGTAAAACTATATAGTTTTTTAAAATTTGTATTAAATTTGAATTTTTGGATCAGAAGCTTTGGAAAATTATTGTTGGGACTAGAAAAAAACCATCAAGTAGGCATGTCACGATCAAACAAACTTATGTATTTCAATAGAAATCATAAGAAGTCATGTCGATCATTTTGAGGAGTATAGAAGATGAATTCTTACTCCATATTAGCAATCAGATGTTGTCCAACAATGACTAGAAACTCCTTGAATTTATGTATGAGGATACTTGTGTCTAAAAAAATATTAAACTTATACTTGAATTGCTTACAACTCCCATGAAATGTGATGAAAAAATAGTTAATTTTATTTCAAAAATTAAAAACATTAAATATCAGTTAGATGATTGTAATCATAATCTTATTTAATATCAATTTTTATATTTTATGAAAACTTTTACAATTTCATTTCTATTATTAATTATAATTACCAAACAAAATAAGATATTTCTGATCTCACTAAACTATCTGCTCTTCTTATTTGAAGAAGAACAAGTAATGTTAAATTTTATTTCTAAAGAGAACGTCATTCAAGCACTTATCATTCTTAATAGTGTTCTTAAAAACATTAAAAACCATAAAACTAAACCTAAACTTATCAATAACAAAAATGGGAACAAGAAATCTAGTAATAAGAATCATAAAATCAAATTTAATAGAAATTGTAATCTATGTAATAAATTTGGATGTAAAAAGAAATATTATTACAAAAATAAGAACAAATGTAATAACAAAACCTCTAAAAATAATAAAGAGAAGAAATGTTCTAATCAAAATCAAAAAATAAATAAAAACCATAATAAAAACAACAATCATGAATAAAATATTAACACTATTACACTATATGCTGCTTTACAATCATAAATAAAAGGAAATACTATTACAAAAACAAGAACAAATGTAATAAAAAAACCTCTAAAAATAATAAAGGGAATAAATGTTCTAATTAGAATCAATAGAAAAAATAAAACTATAATGAAAACAACAATCATGAATAAAATATTAACACTATTACACTGTATGTTGTTTTATTTGCTTCTAATGAAAATGAAAATATTTTAGATAATGGTGCATCACATCACATGACATGTTTATCAAATATTTTATCTGACATTAAAATATATATCTGAAAAGATTTATTTAAGTGATAATTCATTTTTAAAAGTTACTAAATAAATAAAAATAAAAAAATTGCAAATGTAATCATAAATAATATTTTATATGTTCCTAAACTTAAGAAAAATATATTATCTTGTTCTCAACTTAAAAATGAGAATTTTATAGTAACTCTGTGTATGGATAAATGGTCTATTAAAAATCATTTTGATTCTTTGATTGCTGAAGGAATTCAACATAATGGTTTATACATGTTTTATACTTCTTCTGCATGTTGTCTTTAATCGTAAAGTAGAAATGAATATCAATTGTGACATGAAAAATTAGGTCATGTTAATTTTATAAGTTTATATGATATGTCTCGTAATGATCTTGTGGTTGATCTTCTTGCTGTTTCTTCTCATCATGAAACATGTGAGGGTTGCTTACGTGGCAAGAAACACTCTAAAACTTTTCACAAAAATCATGATGCTAACTCTTATCCTTTAGAACTTATTCATAGTGATGTTAAAGAACTTATAGAAATTGCATCTCTTAGTAGTTATTTATATGTTGTTACTTTCATTGATGATTACTCTAGGATGATCTGATCTTATTATATTAAAAATAAATATGAAGTGTTATTCAAATTCAAAGAATTTAAAATTTTAGTATAAAATTATTTTAATTTTTCTATTAAAAATTGAGAATGATAATTGTGGTGAATACATTAGTAAATAATTTGATTCATTTTGCATTAATTGTGGTGTACAAAGAGAGTTAACATTTATTTATTCCCCACAACAAAATAGAATTGCTGAAAATAAAAATCAAACCATCCTTAAAATAACTAAAACAAGGTTGCAATCTATAAATGTTCTTAAATTTTTGTGGGTCAAAGCCATGAATACTGCTTTGCACATTCTAAATAGAGTCCTTATTAAGGCATTGCATCTTTCTACACCCTTAGAGATGTGATCTAATAAGAAACTAAATGTTGCTCACTCTATGATATTTGGTAGTCCTGATTCCATCTTCATTCTTAAAACTAAAAGAAAGAAACTTGATTTGACCTACTATTCTTACATTTTCATAGGCTATGAATTAAAAATGAAATGATTAAGAGTTTATGATCCATCTAAAAGACAAATCATTGAGAATAGGAACATCCAAATCCTTGATAAATTTTTTTGTGAGTCTTATGTGGAACCCCCTCAAATTGCTTCTTTCAATGATCATGACTCTTTTATTACCATTTATGAAGAAACATATACCTTAGAGGAAGTTGATTAATTATGGATAACTTAGCGTATGAAGGGAAACCTTCTCGACTTTGAGTTCAAACTAAAATATCTAAGGATAGAATCTCTAATTCAGTCATCTAATCTTGATAATCTTAATAAACTGACTGAGATTCAACATGCTATCATGTTTTGATGACTCTATATGAATGTAGATCTTAATATTTTAAGGAAGCTATTCAAGATGATAGATGGAAAGTTGTTATGCAAGATGAATATAAATCCCTAATTAAAAACCAAACATGAGATATTGTCCCACCTCTGCCTAAAAGACACACTATTGGTTCTATGTGAGATTATAAAATCAAATACAATTCAATAGGTAAAATTGAAAAATTCCAGACTAGACTAGTTGTTCGTTATTTTACTCAAAAACCTAGGATTGACCATGTGGAAACCTTTACTCTTGTAGAAAAAAATGATTACTGTTAAATTATGTATTACCCTTACAACTCAGATGGTTGAATTATACACCAAATAAATGTAAAAAATATATTTTTATATGGTGAACTAGAATAAAAAATCTACATGACTCAGCTTAAAGGTTTCACTGAATTTAACAAAGAACACTATTTTTATAATTTAAAGAAATTTATTTATGATTTAAAACAAGTTTTTTGAGATTGATATTTTATAATCATTAGTTATTTTAAAGAATTATGTTTCTCTAACTATTATTTTGATAATAATCTCTTTGTAAAAATTGAAAATAATCATTTTATCTTAATTATCTTATATGTTGATTATATCTTATTATTATTGATGATCATAGTAATTTAATGCTTAAATAGAAATATAACCTAAGTTAATCTTTTATAATGATTGATCTAGGCATTCTTCATCATTTTCTATAAATGATTGTATTTCAAGATAAAAATTAAATTTTTGTATTTCAATCTTAGTATGCACATAACCTTCTTATTAAATTTAATATGCTTGATTGTACGCCTACATCTACTTATGTTGAAGTTGGTGTTAATCTTGATCGAAAACCTACTAACCCCACTCTATACAAATAGCTAGTTGGTAGTTTGATTTATCTAACTATTACTAGGTTAAATATTTTATTTCGTGTAGGTGTTGTTTTCATATTTATGCAAGATTCATATTTGGAGCATTAAAAATTATTAAAATTGATAATTCTATATGTTAAAATAACTGTAGATTTTAGTTTATATTATTCTTTCATTAATAATACTTATTTAATTGATTATTGTGATGTTGACCATGCTAGAGAAATTATAGATCACAAATCTAATTATGGATATGTGTTTAAGTTTGGTGCAGGTGCTATCACTTGGAGTAATAAAAATCAACCTAATGTTTATATTTATTTTACAAAAGTAGAGTATAGAAGTGTTATGAAAGTTATTAAAAAAACCATGTAGGTATGAAGGTTGTTATAAGAAACTTATTTGGATGTTTTTCTTAGTACCACCCTTCTTTGTAATAATCAAAGTTGGATGCTCTAGAAAAAAATTCAATGTAACACCAAAGAACTAATAATATTGAAGTTCATGTGTATTTTATTTGAGAGAAAGTTCTCAATAGTGATATTGATTTATAGTTTTGTTCTATGGATGAATAAATGTTATTGACGTTGTGGATTGCACCCTTGACAGGAGGTTGAGCTCTTATCTTTCACGCGGCACAATAGAGACTCCCCTCTTGCTGTAAGTCTGGAAAAACTGAGGAGAGAATCTCTAGATAAGGGCTAGCTCCCTTTGATGCATCTCTGTGGTCCTGGATTTTCTACTGCTAATAATGGGGGGGATGAAAAGAGAGAAGGATTACTGAAAATAGAACCTAAATTAAAGCAGTGATACATCAAAATGGTTGATCTACTTAGCTTTTACATACACTTTACACCAAGAACAAGCTAATATACACTTCATTTGATATGAGAAACTCTTCTGCATCGGTGAGCTAGGGGTCTTCTGGAGATACAAGGAGAAAGAACTATCAGAGGTGTTCTAAGACACACTATGGCAGCCTATTCACATGCACCTATACTCTATTGTGGACACTTATAGTTGACTTGCAAAAGAAGAACTCACAATACACTAGACATGCTGGAATCATTCTGTGAAAGCATTAAAAAAATGACTTAACACAAGACAAAACCATAGACATATGCAAAAGTGCAAACTCAAAATGGAGGTAAAAATGCTATGTCTTGATTCAAGGTAAAATCATGCAGGGCTTCACCATACAAGCTGAGAGATCTCTTTCTCCTCTTGAGAGGTTTATATATATATATATATATATATATATATATATATATATATATATATATATATATATATATATATATATATATATATATATATATATATATCATAAAGAGAAAGACTTCTGGCGCCTTCTAGAAAAAGCTATCCATGCTACGTTGAACGCCTAGGGAGGAGAAAAATTGGTCATGCTGGTGTCATCCTTCTAGAAAGCCCTGAAATAACCATGTTATAGATGTCACCAGTCTAGACTTTAGCACCTAACCAGTATTAAAAATCATTGCAAAAGCATGGGTTTTATGCGACTGTCTGCTCATTAATGTAAAACAAAGAAAAAATAGGCCGCACTTTCACTATTTGCGCTCTTTGATGACCACTTGGCAGAGACTATTTTAACCACTAAAATAAATCCTCTGTCGATGCTTTCTTTTGCCACCTAGGCTGATCTAATTAGTGTCTGTGACTAGTTCTTTGGGCTCCTTTCTTGATGAGTCATGGAGTTTACTCTTGGCTTTTGTCTTTTCTTGGCTTTTATCTTTTCTTGGCTCTTTCTGGCAATCTGAGCTCTCAGGACTATCTTCTCGATGGGTCATTGAGTTTCCATGTGCGGGTTCATCCTTAAGTAATTTCAAGATCAAGGGCTATCTTATCACTGTAAAGTTGACATTTGTGTGCCCGTCATCAGACGTTTGAACCTCCAATGACTAGTTCACTTCATTAAGATTGACGTCTTCGGGCCTGTCATTACCTTGGTTATTTCTTTGGCTTTCCAATTCCTTTGGGCTCTTGCATTTGATCCTTTCCAAAGGTAAAGTGTCCCTTCAGTCTTGGAAAAGGTCCATTCTTGGTCCACAAAGAGTCCCCTGCAAGGGCACCTGCCCTTTGGGCTCCTTCGGTTCTTAGTTCCTTCAGACATTTTGTCTAAAGGAATTGTGGCTTTGGATTTTCCATTAGATTTTCTTCAGATAAAATATCTGAAGAAATCCTTTGCCTTTCACTCTTTGATGAATCTGCTCACTGCCTTCCATGAGGTCCCTTTGGGTCTTGGAATGCCCCTTCAAAAATTTTGATTTGGTCCTTCCTGACCAAAGTGCCATATGAAGAAATTATGTTGCCCTTTTTGTGAATTGCTTAGGCCATTTCAGGTTTTTCAATTATGACTTTGAACTTTTTGATTAAATCTGAACCCTTTGTCAAAGTTCAATGGTTCAACGATTCAATAGTTCAACACTCTATGTTCTATAAGGAGTCGTGTTCACTCAATTCCCTTGTGAATTTAATGTATCATTGAACCTACCGCTTGAACCTACTGCTTGAACCTACAATGGTTCAACATTTCAATATTTCTAAGTTCAAAGTTCAAAGCTTCTAGAAAGATCATGTGACTATTGGTCGGTCTATGTAGTTCATTTCATATCATTGAACCCTAATGTTGAACCACTTTTTCCAGTTTTTAGGAAATGTGCCTTCAAATTTTGGTCTCTTTCCTTATGAATTTCTTCAGACAAAATGTCCGAAGAAATCCCTTTGGGCACTTTGTCTTTAGAGATTTGTAAAAGACTTATATCTCTTTAAAGTTGGCCCATTCCCTTACTGAAAAGGCTTGTGCAATTGACTACCCAAAGTGAAAAAAATATTGTGGATCAACCCGAAATGTCTACAAGACTCAAGTCATTTGGTTCTTTATAGAAATAGGCCTATTTAAAAAGGGGGAAAGCACAATTGTAGAAAGGTGGATACATCAAAGATTGATTGCTCAAGATAGCAGGGAAGGAAGGAGACCAACGTTTTGGCCTGCAGGACCAAAAATGGTCAACAATATCTTCATAAAACCACTTGGTGCTACTAAATTTTACAATTTTAATAAAATGTTGGGCCTCTCAGAGTTATAATTAAGGGGGAGTGTGCATGCCAATATCATTTTCTAATGGCCATGTGTTTCTTTTTTTCTCTATATTTATTTTCAAATTGTAAAAGTATTGTAATAAGTCATTTAATGTGATTTTGGTAGACTTCACTATATGTGAGTTTACAGTGTATCCATACTTAAAATAATATATTGTAATGAAGGTATTTATATTATAAAAAGCTCCAAAATGCTTGGTTGATTATTCATGAAAAATTATGAGATGTAGTCTTATGATCATGCTAACTTAAATTTACTTTAAGTAGTTTATGGATTATAATTATTTTTGTTTCAAAATGTGATATTGACATGATGAAGATTTTTAAAATCCTTCAAATGTTATATGCACCTTAAACTCATCGTAGATGGTATACAGGGTATAATTCTTTTTGTATAAAGGTGGCTATGACATGTATCCCCACTTAACATTAAGGGGGAGTGTTGGAATAATTAATGATTAAATGGTATATAAAAGCCATTAATACATTAAATTACATCGGTAAATATAAAATAAATAATAATCTATTTTATTATTTAAATTATGTAATTTAAACTACGTGTTAATAAATAGTAAAATATATATTATGAAATCTATCGATGTGGAAAGTTGAACTCATTGGTTACAACGGTTCACTCCACATATCTATGGTTTTACGTGGTAAAATCATGGTCCTGATGCATTACAATATACATAAATCTTATGAGCATTCAAAAAATTATTAAAATAATTGGTTCTATGAAGAGATTATGAGAAGTGAGGAGAGAGAAATAATGTATTGGGTCAAATTATTTCTTGTATATGAATAATCAACGTGGGTTTTTTACCTCTTAATGAGGTTTTCCCACTCATATTTATTATTGTGTATTTGTGCTTTGATATCAATTAATATATATAGATCCATATTTATGCATATCTTTATTTCAACATGCTTGAGCTTATTCTACTTCTTCCCAGATGAAAATCAAATTATCTAAAATATATCTATTTTTTATGGATCTTGTTTACTTTGGTTTGATGATTATAGGTAGAATATGGCATAGATGATTTGCTAAGGCATTGGAAATGATTTTATAGGAAACATTTTGAACGCTGATTGGGTGCCAATTGGTAAGCAACTCTGGACCACCAAACTTAGTGATAGATTTAATATTTCCCTTGTTGATGATAACTCCTAAAAACTTATTTTGTAGGGCCTCTTTATAAAATTGTAACAAGTCGAGCCCTACAAAGTGCCATGTAGATTTATCTAATTCAAAAGGAAAGCCATCAATCCTTAGTGATTTGTCATTGGGCATGCTTTGCATTGCATGAAAGAGATCATCAAGAGAAAGATGAACATCACAGTGTTTTTGGTCTGAAAGACTTAATTTGTGGGGCACCACATTTGAACATTCTTGTAAAACTTGTGCTCTTTCCACCAAATCTTCCTAGTCTTGAAACACCATTTTGTAGTGTTCCAAGAAAGCCAAGTAGATTTATGATAGACTAGTGAAACACTAATGGGTAAGCTTGATATCTTTGACTTACTCCTTGTAGTGTTTGGCCCTGAGAGACTAGAAGAACTTCTTTGAGGCATAGTCCCTAATCTTAAGGTAATGCAAATGGGCACTAATGCAATTTGATTGTTATAGTGGTAGAGGAAGGTGGTGATGTAGATGTTGATCACCTCATTACACCACTCAACCAGTTGGTAGTGGATGGTGGATGTGGAACCAAATTCCACACTTTGGCGAAGAGTTAGATAATGCCATCGTGGTTGAGAAGGGATGTGTTCAGAAAAAAATGATCGTCTAAAACTTTAAAATGGACACCACCCCACTTCATCTTGAAAGTGATGGGATTACGATTAAAAAAGATAATTTATGGATAGACTACGATAGATTTCCTATCAAAAATTGAGGAGAACATGTGCCACTCGAAGAGAATGACACCGTCCAACTGTTTGAGGACCCTATCACTATCGACAGAATAATTAGACCATGTAAACCATGGTATATTATTTAATGCAAGATTCTAGAGTGGGTCCAGTAAGCACCATCAGTGTTTAAAATAAAACCACACTTCACATTATCCCACATACTATCTCGTTGGAAGGGCACCATATTTTTACTTGAGACTCTCAATCATATTAAAGTCCCCACAAATAAATGAGGTGTAAGCAACAAATTTTCAGTGACCTATCAGGGGTGTAAATGTTGATAACCCATAAGGAATGATCATTAATGTCAAGTAATAATAACCAAATAACTTGATGTGATGGATATTATCTCAAGGCAACAATTAAGGGGATGAATTTTGGTGAGACCAAAACACTGACACTGCCATGTCCATCTCAATGCGAATTGAAAAAGTGAGATGCGTCAAACCATATACTCCTAAGAGTAGATTGTAAAATAAATACTCAAACCTTAAGTTCTTGTAAACAAATAAAATCTAAAAATACAAATTGTTAATAGGTGATACACTTAGAGAATTTGTGGGAAGACGTTATGAGGCTTTGAACATTCCAAGACAATAGATTTATTGGGAGGGGTCCTATGTGAGTAATTATACCTACCCATCCTCTATATATCTTTTTGAACCAAGAGCTGTAATTTTTTTTCCAAATAATGATTATTGGTTTGTAAAAATAAAATTCCCAAATTAAATGAAATAACATTTAGCTCCATTTAATTCATGAAGAGAATCTCTATTGTCATGGGGTGGATTGTGCAACCACTGTAGGGTATGACCACTTAAAGATGGTGTCCTAGCATGAGTAGAACCTAATGGTAAATGATTAACTTTAAAAACTTGGATTAACAATCTCATTAAGGAACACCCATAGAGGAATCATATGACCTTGAAGCTCAACCTAGATAGGCACCTTAAGGGAGGTTTGCTTAGAAACTTTGAAAATTGTGGGTCCAAGGGGACACAATCATGAGAGTATTCCTCAAGACCAACCATTTAACCTAGAAATGAGGGACTAGACTTGAGAGGGATCCGTAAAGGAGAATAGGGAAAAAACCTTGGTAAATTTATAGATACCATTAACCTAAAAACCCAAGGGTTCCCAGTGGTGTGGATCTAGGCATTAAGGGATCCTCAAAGGGGATACAACCAACATAGTAAGTAATAATACAAGTATTTTCATACCACTTACACACACTATTAACAACATCTACTTGTAAACAAACATCAGCCTGAGGAGGATTACTGTACCTCATTGTAAACCTTTGGGACAAACTTTTGAGCTCATTTTAGTTCCATATTTACTAATATCAGCAACAATGGTTGTGATAGATTGGTTGAGGTAAAATTAAAGAAATAAAATTCACCCAAAGGGAGGATATTAATGCATAATAAATGCAAGCTTAGTGTTGGAGTTCCTACAAAGGCAGTATGAAAATATAGCGAAACAGGGGAAAAAGCACAAGACATACATGCAAACCCTAGAGAGAAAGTTTCTTAAGCTTTAAAACAATATCTTGGATGTGGAATTGTCTCTTTTTATTTATGACACACTAGGTTTATTGATATTTTAATGTTAACCTCTTTCTTATTTTATTTTCTCATGTTAGTTGTAAAGTTATTAAACTTTTTATTTTTATTCATTGAAAATAAATATAATTACAAAACTTATATGTTCCTTCAAACATATTTTATTTTTTGTAAATGCATCATCATATCTATTAATTCAAGACTATAGTGATAGAATACATAGATGGTTTACAATATAAGGATGGTCAGTTTGGATTCATGCCCAAACAACTAAGAGCCCTAAGACACTATAAACAAGCCAAATAAGGGCACTAACAAAAAGGCACATAAGCCTCATTCATAGGGGGCTGACAAACAAAAGCACAAAAATGCAAAATTGGGCATAACATCCTACCTACTCAATGTCTCATTGAAGAAGACATGGATCTACCCCTACCTATATTCTCAAAGATGATCTTCTATAAGTCCTCCATTCCACTATTCATTTAATTTTTATTTTGAAAATATATTCTCAAAATTTCTTGGTCTTTATTAGGCATCTCAACATTTTTATCTCCATTTAAACATATATATAACTCTAAAATCCCTTTGAAAGAGTTAATATTTATCTTTGAGAGATCAAAATATGTCATCCTATCAGGAATATCATATGGATGTAATTAAATAACACAAGAACTTAACTCATAAGGGCTACTAATCTTCTAGCAAGAGTCAAGGTAATTTATGAATTGAATCTCAGTGACCAAACACTCCTTCATGTGATGTGAAGCAAGCATTACCTCTGGGTCTTCATCACCATTAATGATTTGTATCAATGAACACATGCTCAATTTAGTTATCTAAAGTAGTCATTACCTCAAGGCATTCATCCCCTACTTTGGTTCCTAAAACTACAAAAATGTTAGAGCTTAACCCATTTTTATCTTGGACTTTCAACTTCCCTTTGGAGTCAGGTTTAGGGTTTTTTTTCCAATTCTTTCCAACCACCTAAAATTCTTCTTTTTTAGCAATTAACTTCAAGGGACAAACACGGCCCAAATGACCATAGGTGTGGCACAACAAATAGTGAAAAGGTAAATTTTTATAGTTCATGGGTTGCTCAAACCTTCGCGAGGTTTTAACCAAACCCTTTTAGGTAATGGTTTACTCACATCCATTTAAACATAAATATCACCATAATAAATATGCTTTTTGCTATAATTTTCATAGGATATACACCTCATTTCCTTGAGGGAGTTACGAAACCATGAAAGAATTGAATCTATCCAAAAATGCACAAAGAAGTAAAATAACCTTACCCATATTGCATTAGGTTTGGATTTTCTTTTGTAAAGGTAAAAATGGGGTTCCATGACATCATGAATCGGCTTGATCTACCAAAAAACTAGGGCCCCTACTCAAACACTTGATCTTAGTATTCTTCAAAGGTGAAGACAATATCGAAGAAGCCTATTGTCCCATTGTGAATATTTACCTATCCCTTTAACTTCCATTGACTTGATATCCATGTCCTTAACTCCTATCATGTGGCCCTTGATGCACAAAATCAAAAATCTATCCAAGTTTTGTCAAGATATTCATTTATTGTTATATTTCATTTTGTTTAAATGTAATAATCGACTCTTAGCCACATTAATACATTTAGAGTTCATCTAGAGGTTTCCATTTTTTACAATGTTGTCATGAACCCATAGATCCAAAATAAGTATGGTCTTTTTTACAGATCTGTAATCCCATACCTTAATATCCATGAGAAAGCTAATTAAAAAAATAACATACTTGCAAGGTGAAAATATGCAGTTACGGTTAGGGAATCCAATGAAAGATGTCCTAAAACCACACAACCCACACTATCTATGCAACAACACCTAAGATTGGTGTGATCAAAATCTATATGCAACACAAAAAAATAGTTAACTAATTTAACTATAGTAGAGGAAAATACAAATGTAGGCACAAAACAATATCTCTTTATTGCAATCTTCACACTTAGAAATTACAATGATCCCAAATGAGATATCAAACAAAATGCTCCTACACTAGATTTGTAGATTTAAAATGGTCTTCTTGAACCAACAATGGTTATTTATTCTCTCATAAGTCTCAACAACTTGTAGTCTTCTTCTTAGACTTGGACCTCTGAATTTGTACTCTTACTACCAACCTCTCGAATGACTTCAAACACCTAATTTATAAGCGTATGGAGTTGTTACAAAAGTTGAAATAATTTGCCTTCCATGGCATTCATTCATCTAACCATGACTCTTGGCCATAATCATCTAATGTTGACATAATTGCAACATCTGATTCTATGCTGATATGAGCCCACACATTGGAAACACTCCACATGCCTCCTTCATAAATGTGCACAAACACTAGACGACTATGTACGAGATTAGTGGAAAAAAAAAGTGTGTAAACTTACAATCATTATCCAAGTTGTGCAATTAGAATCCTTCATTACCTTAACCAACATGCTTGCACATGGACAAAGCATAATATATGCAGGCTATGAAAAAGGGATATGTAGGATTATGACAAATCACATGATTGTTAGGGCTAACCTTTTTAGGTTTGCTTTGATTTTGGCTGGTAATACCTTTTCATAAAGATCAGTTTCCCATCTAGAAGTACACATAGATTTAACTATGTGTTGACACTCCATGAACTCCAAAAAAAATATGAAAGTTATGGAAAATGCCGCAAGGGATGTGTTGAATAAAACCAATCAATGATTTTTTTGCGCACATCAAAGGTTGTGCAGAACTATTTATTGATACTCTAAGTCTTTTTATGTGACATGGATTACTCATGCACCCAGATGCTTTTACATCATACACCTCAGGTCAGTGAAATGAACCATGAGCTCTTATTCATGTGCATTATATGAGGTATTCAAAATATCTTTCATACTTAGAAATTTATGATGTGCTCAACCACGTCACATCTTCAATTTCATAACCCTTCCACTTGACCAGATATTTTTTATATTATTTCCTACGTGTCTTCTTGATTATGGGGTCTATCACTTGGTCAACCTCATCTTGTACTTTCTCAAGTAATTGTTGTCTCCAATCCACCTCTCTATAATTTGCATTATCAATCACCTCTTCAGGTTGTCCCTCAATGTAAGACTACAAGTTTGTGCCATTGAAGATAAGTGATATATCTAACCATTATGGTAATTATATCTCATATGCGTTGGTCATAAATTTTCACAACACTTTTCATGGTATAATTTTATTCCATTTAAACTTGTTATATGTTTCTTTTTGAATCCTCTCCTTACGCAGGTGCATAAAGAATATGTCACCAACCTAAAATTCATGTTATCTCCTCTTTAAATCTACATGTTGTTTGTACCACACATTTCTCTTCTCCAACTATTTATGCCCTTGTATATGCACATCGTGCATGTACTTAATGAAATCCTCAACTTCCATGCTCCTTTTCTTCTCTTGGGTGTCACGTATTTATACGACACATCATAGACTCTTCCTATAAACAATCTAGGATGGGGTCTTTCCAGTAAGTTCATGTTTACTAGATTGTTTTATGAAATTTCCACTTGCACCAAGACTAAGTCCTATAGTCTAAGATTTTCTCCCACTATATATGTTAGGAAGTTTCTAAGGCTCATATTAACCATCTTCATTTGGCTATCCATCTGAGGATGATACACTGAGTTGAATTGTAATTGAATGTTCAATTTCTTCCACAATGTGCACCAAAAGTGTCCCACAAACTTTGTATCCTTGTCAGACATAATACTATTTGAAAAACCATGCAATGTTATAACTTCCTTGAAAAATAAAATTTACACTTGTGTAACATCATTAGTTTGTTGACAAGACATAAAATGAGCCATTTCATAAAAAACTATATACTATAATAAAGATAGAATCATAGCCCTATTGCATCCTATAAAATCATAGAACAAAATATGTGCTTAGGTGATCCCACGATTTCTCAAGTACCGAAAAAGGTTGATAAAACTCTGTGTTCTAAATCTTGCCTTTTTACAATTGAAAAATATTACACCCCTTTACATACTTAAGCACATTTGCATAACTATGTAGCAAAAAATATCCATCACTTAGCTACACCATTTTTTTATCAAATATAAAATGATTTGGCAAGCGACTACCATGCTTCTCTTAGATCAAACTTGTGCATTGATCCCTTGGGTTTGCACAATTGTGCTCCCTTGAAAAACAAGATCTCTTGTATAAAATAATCCAACCAAGACGTTCTATAAGTGCGTACAGGATTTTCACATGCTTTCCATGCTTCCTTGAAGTCTTCTTCCTCCGCATACAACTCTTTCATGGGACCAAATCATAGGACCTCCACACAAATCTATGTCAAAAACCACATCTCCTACTCATTTCTTCTACTACTCAGTTAGATTTTTTGCTCCTATGTTTCAATACAAATGAGTAACTTTGCAAGAAATCTAACCATTTTATGTCTCTGATTTAGCTTGCCTTAGCTGTCGATGAATTGCAACACTTGGTGGTATGTGAACAACATAAATTATTTAGGTAACAAATAGTGCCTCCACTTCTTCAATGATTACACAATAACATATACTTCCTTATAAAATGAATAATTTATCTATGTCATTCAATTTCTCACTAAAGTAAGTGATAGGCTTACCTTCCTGGATCATCATATCTCTAATGGTTGCACCACTTGCATCACAATCTACCTGAAATATTTTGTTGAAATCATGCAATGAAAACACATGTTATTATGTTATATTATTCTTCAATTTCTATAAACCATACTTAGATTCTGGAGTCCAAAAAAAATCCTTCTCATCGCCCCTCATCGCCTATGTGATAGATGCATGAATCTCACTTAAGTTTCTTATGAACTTTCAATAGAATCTTGCCAATCCATGGAAACTTCATGGTACAAAATTACTCTTAGGTGATGGCAACTCAAAGATAACTCTCATCTTCTTGATATCTAGCTTCAATACTTCTTAGGATATTACAAATCCAAAATACACCAACTCTGTCTTCATGAAGCTGCATTTCTTAAGATTTACAAGCAACTTCTTGTGCAAATGTTGTAACACTTGTCTCTAGTGTGCCAAGTGTTCTTCTTTTTCATGCTAAAAATCAAAATATAATCCTAATATACTATGATAAAATTACCAATACCATGATTCAACACTTTGTTCATCAATCACATGAATGTGATTATTGTTTTAATTATACCAAAAGGCATAACCACCCATCATACAAACCATTCTTCATCTTAAAATCAATCTTACATTCATCGTCTTCTCTTATTCTAATTTGATGGTGTCCACTTTTCAAGACTATCTTAGTGAATTAGTGCACTCCACTCAAGTAATCCATTAAGTCATCCATGCACGGTGATGGAAATATATACTTAATAATGATCTTATTTATGGATCTAGAATCAATGCACATCCTCTATTATCCTCCTTTCTTTAGTGCTAGCATTGCAGGTAGCTATGCACGAGCTAAGCTTTCTCTGAGAATCTCCTTTGAAAGTAGTTATTCAACTTGTTTCTTCACCTTCTCATTCTCTTGTTGCGTCATTCTATATATTGTTTTGTTAGGAAAACTTGATCTTGGAATCAAATGCACTTTATGACTTATGCTGCACATGGAATATCCTTCGACATGATATCCTCATATTCACCTAATATCTCCTTTATTTCACATGACATCTTATCTTCTGTAATTTTTGCACTTATAATTTACATGGGCTTAGGCATGAGCACAAACATGTGTGATCCTTCATCACTTCATTCAAGAATTGATTTTTTGACACTAACAATAATCTTAGACCGCTTTCCATCTCTACACTTTTATCCTTCAGAGTATTCAAAGTGTACTACTTACCATCCTTCGACAAGGTATATGTATTTTACTTTTCATCATGCAAATCTTTCCTATCAAATTAAAAAAGCCTACCCAAAAATACATGGCAAATTTCTATTGGCATGATGTCAAACATGATGTCATCCTTGTATGCACCTATATGAGCACTGACCAAACATTGTTCATTCATTAGCTCTTAATGTCCTTTCAACTACCAAGACACCTTATATGGATTTTGATGTTCAATCATTTTCAAACCAAGATTCTCTACCATCTCATTAGAAACAAGATTATTAGTATTGCCACTATCAATAATTACCTTGCAACACTTTCCTCCAGATTTATAAATAGTTCTGAATAAATTATTTCTTTGTGCTAGTGTGTTTTTTTTTTAAACAATACTCCATCATGATGCCTCACCATATTTTGGTTCTTCCGTGTGATTCATCGATGCAACACTTTCCTCACCAGCTTGCGTAACATGGTTGTTAGCCTCGACTTTGTGTACAACTCCATTTTGTTGTGCGTGTGGAAACTCAAAGGCTCTATGCCCTACTTCTCTATATCTAAAGCATGTACCAACAAAAACTCTATCTTGTCTACATCCACCATAGCCTCTTCCTCTTTACACATGCTCATGACCATGTGATGTACTCGCTTCTCCTGTGTGCATGTGTGTTTGCTTTGTTTTGTCATTGCACACAACACCTCCTCTTCGACACATAAACTTTCCTTTTCCCTGCATAATGCTATGTTGCCTTCTAGACAACCTTTCTTATGCCTTCAACACACATTGATAGGCTTCTTCTATTGAATTTAGGTTGTTCATATTGAATTCATCCTGAATGGAAACATGAAGTCCATTCACATTCCTCGAGAATTGTTTTGCACCATCTTCGATGTGACCAATGCAAATCGTTAGCCTATATAATTCTTCAGTATAGTCTTTGACACTCATATCCTTTTGTCTCAGGTTTTGCAATTTTCTAAAAAGATTCATCTCATAGTCTGCGAGGAAAATCTTCGCTTTCAACTAGGCAACCATTCTACTCCAAGATTTAATTTATCCTTGCCCTTTCTTTATCTATCTGTTTGGATGTGATCCCACCACGAAGATACATGCTTCAACTTGGTACATGCAAATCACACTTTCTTTGGGTCTTCAATGGACTTATACTCAAAGTACTTACTCAAGTCTTCAATCTTATGAATCAAATCCTCTAGACATAAACTCCCTTAGTAGTCTGGAATGTTCATGAGTGGCTCTTAAAAAAATGGGTTAGTGCTCACACGTTTGAGCAATTATATTTGTATATGTGGTTGTAATAATAACTCATATTATTTGAGTTGTATCACATAGATAATGTGTAGAAGATAATAAAACTACCAAAGATATTCTAGGGATTGAGAGATTAGTGGAGATATTGTGAGGGTAGATTGGTTGTTAAGGATGAAGTTAGAATCTTTACTTTAAGGAGCTACTCAACCTATAAATGTAACTTCTCTCTAATGCAATCTACCATCCGAATGAAGCAAGCGATGGTGTAATGCACATGTGGATGAAGAATCCATGTGTGTCACTATTTGCATTAAATTTCTGATGAACTTTGCTTTATTCTATATTCATATTAGCATCAAATCTGCCATTGCTTTGCCGTTCTTCCTTAAAAGAACTCCATGTGCGTGCTCATATGATGCCGGTGATTCTAAATCATTAACAAATGCTTTAATGCGGATGAAAGCATGGAATATATGATTTGGAAAATATTAGGTCATAGCCTAACAGAAGGCTGCAACATAACTCTCTCATCCATTCCAAATGACTCATTTCCTTCCTTGGTAGCCTTCAATCCATGCTTCTGCATTTTTCAAGGTGATCATGTCGACGGTCTTCTATATTTCTGCCTACTTTTGTCGTGCATCTCGTTTGATTTTAGTGTATCTATCTTAAATCTGAGCATAGAAAATAAAAAACCACGTCGAGGCTTCCTTCGGCTTCAAAATTGCTAGTGAATGATAAATAAGTGACTCAATTTTCTTCATATTTGCTTCTCATTTAATAGAATTTGTATTCATTAAAATGAAATAAGATTTTCAGAAATATTGCATGTGAATAATATGAGGCTTGAAAACCAACAAAGCGTTGACGATAATATCAGCAAGCATCCTTGGCTACTGCGATGGCTCTGCTGGGCTGTTAAACAGACGACCTTGTTATCCTGGTGATGTATTTTCACGGCAGGGGATCAGTGTTTGCTTGTGCGCCCTGTTAAGCAGGACTGCAGGATGTGCTTTAAACCGATACATCAGGTGCAACTTGGTTTTAGAGGTATCATGATTCATGAGATTCTGTATTTCACAATTCTGCTTTAGCTTCTTTTTTTGCAGGTTTCTTTATCATGCTTCTAGAGGAAGATTTTGTTTTGGAAGTAAATTTCATGTGTCATTCCCTATGCTCCACCAATTTCAAAAATGTTCATAATGATCTACAGGATAAAATCCTTCTTTTGGGTATCACTCAAATTTGTTCACAATCGATCTACAGAATAAAATCTTTCTTCTGTTGGGTATCACTGTTAAATGCGCTTTAACTGTTAATTTAAAAACTATCGTACCAAAAATTAATCCTCTCATATAAGTGAAATTCTCTTAACATTTCCTGCATTTGTCACATATATGCTAGAATCTTTAAATTGAATATTAATATTTGAAATCCTGAAAACTTTTCTGTCACATTCAATGCTTTCTCTGTGTAGAACTTCTAGGCAGAATTGGTATTTATATGGATTACTCACCTTTCTGTTCTGAACAATTCAAACAGATGGCAGGAGTTGTTGCCTTGTGTGTACAGTATGAAGCTGATTTTCTATGAAGTTCATTTAAAATTTATTTTCTATTCAAGACATCTGAATCTCCCAGACTATAAGTTTTACACTATACATTTATAATCAATGTCTTCTTGGAATTGAATAATTTAAAATCTTTCGTCTATTCAGGTATGTCGTTTAAATTTTTGAATGGCAGATAGTGTAGAGAATTATGTAATTACCAGCACAATCGGTTTTGCTTTTATTTATTTTATTTCGTTTAACTTTAGTTTTGACGAATATGTTGTTTAAGAAAGTGCTCATTTTTGTTAATAGGTTCAACATGTGTAGCTATGGTGTGAAGTTCTGATTTTGTTTTTTCAGAGAAATCTTAAAAAATTCACAACCATCAAATTTCCTTATTTCCTTTTTAAATAATTCTTAGCAGTGACTGAAATTGTTGTCCAACATTCCAGTAACACAAATTTAATAGAAGGATCATATAATTATAACTTTAGGTATATATGATTAGATTTTATAGATATAAAAGTTTGTATTCTATAATTTCACTAATTTTTTTTGGGATGAGTTTAGACATTTATATAATTGTTAAAAGTGTTATGTGTTGATTTTTTATAGGTAGTGTTAGGTCATTCATAATTGTTAGTGTTAAAGAGAAGTTTGTAATGTGTAAAAAAATAATAATAAAAAAAAAATTCTCACAAACGTATTTTTGGTGGGGGTTAATATTATTGAGCCTCAAATCCATATTTGCTAAGTAGTAATCGACAGGGGGATGGAGGCAACAGATGTTGGAGGACATTCAACGTCTTCTCGTTAGTGACCAATAACGACATTGCATAGCAGATTTGGTGGGTTATGTTAGTTTATTTTCCATTGTATGGCAGTGAATAAGAAAAAAAACAATATTTCTATTCAAATACGTAATAAGTGAGTATAATTTATATATATTTTCCTTTGATGTAAGATAGTGATGAGAGCTGATAAAAGTACTACAACATCGTGATATTGAAAAGCATTAAAAAAAGTGTCATATGTCGATTTTTTATAGGTAGTGTTAAGTCATTCATAGTTGCAAGTATCAAGAATAGGTTTGTAAAGTGTAAAAAAAAAAAAATCTCACAAATGTATTTTCGGTAAAACCCAACATCCGAATTGTGGGGGGTTAATATCACTGAGTCTCAAATCCATATTTGCTAAGTAACAATCGACATGAGGATGGAGGCAACGAAGGTTCGAGGACATTCAACTTCTTTTTGTCAGTGACCAATGACGGGACTGCATCACAGATTTGGTGGCTTATGTTTTTAGTTTAATTTTCATTGTATGGTAATGAATAAGAACAAAAGTAATATTTCTATTCAAATTTATTATAAGTGTGCATAATACATACATACATATATATAAGATAGTGATGAGAGCTAATAAAAGTACTGCAACATCATGATATTGTAGTTGTTGGTTAGCCACTTGTAAAACCATCATGTTTAAATGTTGGTTAGCCACTTGTAAAACCATCATGTTTGAGTTGTTGGTTGCTCCGAAAAAATCATTGTTGAGGTTGTTGGCTACCCTAGAAAAACCATCAAGATCATGAGCAACCAGAGGTGACACGCCATGAGTATGAGATTCATGTTTTCCCCATGTTCACACTAAGCCCTGGGAATGTTAAGAAAATAGGTTAATGCCCACATGTTTGAACAATTATATTTGTATGTGTAGCTGTAATAAAAACTAATATTATTTGAGTTGTATCACGTAGATAATGTGTAGGAGAGAATAAAGCTACTAAAGATATTTTAGGGTTTGAGATATTAATGGAGATATTGTAGGGATAGACTGGTTGTTAAGGATGAAGTTAGACTCCTTACGTTAAGGAGTTACTCAGCCTATATATGTAACTTTTCTCTAATGTAATCTACCATTTGAAAGTAGCCGATTTAATATGAATATTTATTGTGTGCTTTATTTGTGAAATATGAACCAAAATTAACAGTTCTTAACAATCTACCTTCCATTGGATCTTGATTAAATTCATTCATATACACTTTAAGTGCCTCATCACTTGAATCTAAATTTTCTCCTCTTTGTTGAGCAGTCTCCATGAGTTCTAATCTGTTTAGAGGTTACACATCAAGTTTCCCAAATTTGCCACTCTCAGTGGTCGGTTTCTTCTTCCTTTATGTGCCATTTCGTTTCCTTAACAATTGCGCTCACAACAGCGTCTAATCAACAACCTCTGCATTGGAATATGTCCATTGTCTACCCACATGCATAAATGTGGAAAACATAATTAACTTTGCAGGTTGAACCAGCTTTGATACCAAATGATGTAGTCACGGTTAGAGGATCTAGTGAAGAATGACCTAAGACCGTGCAACCCACAATATTTGTGCATTAACACCCAAGATTGGTGTGCGTAAAAACTATACATAATTCAAAATAACAATTAACAAATTTAACTATAATAGAGGAAAATACAAATGTAGGCATAGATCAATATTTCTTTATTGTAATCTTCACGCTTAGAGAGTACAATGATTTCAAATGGGATATCAAACAAAATGCTCCTACGCTAGACTCACAAATTCACAAGGTTATTCTTGAACCAACCATGGTTCCTTCTTCTCTCATAGGTCATAGTCTTCTTCTTAGAATCGAGCCTTTGACTTTGTACTCTAACTGCCAACCCCTCCAATGACTTTGAACACCCAATTTATGGGTGTCTATAATCGTTATGGAAGTTGAAATGATTTGACTTCCATGACATTTGTTCATTTCACAACACTTCACCTTCTACCCATTATGATATGATTTTGACATAACCACAACATCTGATTCTATGTTGATATGAGCCCACACGTGGATAGTGCTCCACATGCCTACTTCGTAGATGTGCGCAAACACCAGATGGTTGCATGCAAGCTTAGTGGAAAACCTCATGTGTGAGCTCACAAGTGTTATCCAATTTGCACAATGACATAATTATTCATTCCCTTAACCAACACGGTTATGTGCCGACAAAACGTAATGGAAACATGCTACAGAGAAAAGTTGCACAGACTTGTGATAGCTCCTAGGATTATTTAAGCTAAATTTTGTATGTTTGCTCCAATTTTGGATCATAATCCCTGTTGTCAACCTGGAGCTGCGCTCTAAATCGAAGACGTGGATGAAATGGCCAGTCCTCTATCCGACTGAAACAATGGGATCTTCTCACGAGGGTGGGTGCCTCAATAGTAGAAGAACCTCTAGAGAAGGTTGGTTATTGTATGATGTATCGATGAGTATCTCTACTCTACACTGCGGACTACAATGGAAAAGGGAGAAGGAAAACTTAAAGGGGAAATCCTACCTAAAAGGGGTGATACACCAAAAGTTTGATCCACTCAACTTGGAACCTTGAACACTGAACAATTAAGGGAAAAGGAAGACCTTAGACTTCAATCAATCACTTATGCATAAATATTTCAAGAAGAGGTTCGATCTAATGACCAAAAATGTGAGGGAAAATGATGGAGAGAGGTCTGATAAAAGACACTTTGCACCCACATAACATTCTCTTACAACTTTAGCAAAAGACAATAAAGAACACTGAACATGACCTGCACAAGGATAATCTAGCAACTAGGTATGAATCAAAATTTGGGAAGGGAGAGAAATCTACCACTTATGCAAATTGTTGAAGAAATATACACTATGCCAGCACTTGAAATATGAAAGTACAATCCTATTGATTGAAGAGGTTACACAACTCACAAATGGCAGAGTCTGGTCTAACCAAGAGAGAGATTGGATCATTTTTAAACAAGGCTGAAAGCCATTTTATAGAGAGAATTACAAAAGGCCAAAGATTGGCGTTGAAAATTGAAGAGAAGGATTTTCTTAAGTTAACCCAAGGTTGACTTGGCCTTTCAATAAAATATGTTTTCTTTTGTGTTTGCATGAAGCTTCTTGGCACTTGAGGAAGTGGACTTGTCTTTGTTATGAACCTCCCACCTCTCTTTGCATGGAAATCCACGTCAATGCTAATCTTATAACTTCTATGTGAGTTGCTTGATGCCAAGTTGAAACGTTTGAAAGCTGAGTTGGTCGTTTGACAAGCTGAGTTAGACGAAGAGATCATTCTCCCTCGCATGGAAAGCTCTTAGTAGATGTGGCGTTTAACACTTAGTCAACTCTAAATCTGGAACAATCAACTCAACATTTGAATTTGGAACTTTGGTTGACTCTCAGATGCATGGAATTGACCCAGAGATGAGTGGGACTTTAATAACCAGTCAACTAAAGCTTTGACCAGTGCTCGAAAATAGCTCTCGCTTGCATGTATTTTACCCTATTTTGGTCTGCCTGTTCATGTCTATTTTTGGCAGGATTCTCTATTTGGATGTATTAGTTTATATTTCCTCTGGGATGCTAACAACCTTTTTGAAGCTTTGGATTTCCTTCGGAATATAAGCTTTTTCCTTGAATTTATTGCGGCATTTCTTTCTTTCGACTTTATTCTCCAAAGTATTCTTTCGGACAAATTTTTTGAAGGAATTCCTTCAAACTTTTTCCCAAAGGATATCTTTCTTTTCTATTTCCTTTGCTTGTGTCTTTTCTCAACGGGCTTTTGCCTTAGTTGGGTCCTCATTGTTTGGTGGTCGAATTTCTTCAGACTTTTGTTCGAAGGAATTCCTTCGGACAAATAGTCCGAAGGATATCTTTCCTTTTGCTTTACCTTCATTTCACTTGTTTTTCTTCGGACTTTCTTGCTCGTAGCCTTCTGAATTTCTTTGGACTTTTTGTCTGAAGGAATTCCTTCGGACAAAAAGTTTGAAAGAATTATGTCCTTGTCCATTGCTTTTTTCTACAACGTTTGGATTTCCTTTGCTTACTCTGAATTTCTTCATACTTTTTGTCTGAAGGAATTCCTTAGGACAAAAAGCCCGAAGGAATAAATCCTTCTTGCCTTTGCTTTTGCTCATTGCCTGCAAAATGCCCTTCGGGAAAAGACACAATGGTCCTGTCACCGACCAAGTGCCCTCCGCAAGGGCTAGTAGCTCTCACTCTATGCTCTTCGAGAAAATTGTAGGGTACCCGAGTTTTACGTAAAAGTTCCAAACTTGTTCTCGTACCTTCCCGAAGGGTAGGTGCACTTCATGATTGTTGAAAATGACCCTTCTGAAGGGTCTTGGCTTTCCCTTACTTGTTTGAATGGACTTTTGGATTCTCCTAAGTATTCCTTCAGACAAAAGTCTGAAGGAATTACTTCCTTTTGCTTATAGGCTCCCCTTTGTTATTTCCTTCAGACTTTTGTCTGAAGGACCTCTCCGAAGACCTTTTTTTAGCCAAACCCTTTTGATGAACCATTCCTTCAGAATTTTCCTGTTGTAGCAAAGGGCCCCTTACCAAGGAAAATAATGTATCCTTCCTTGGCTAGAGACGAGAACTTTCCAAAGGGCAAGAAACAATCTGACTTGTGGAAGATTTGTCAACAATACCTTTTCGAGGAGACTCCATGAGATCTAAAAACCAATTCTAATGCTCTCAATTTTTTTTTAAGGATGTATTGAAATAACCAGTTCAATATTTTTTTGTGCACACCAAAGGATGCTCATAGTTACTTATTACTACAATATTTTTGGGTGATGTGGATTGCTTGTGTGCCTAGATGCTCTTACACATAAAAAGGCACAACAAAGTGCAATAATAGCGACCAATATGTTGTCCTACCCTTAAACATTGCAGCGTTATTCCTTACTTCGTCACTTCAATAAGATTTTGACTTTGTGGGACATAAATGACCCACAGTAAAAATATATGAGTTTAGTTGTTTAATAATTAATAAAATTAACATGCTTAAGCTTAAATATTTAATGTTATTATGTTTGCACATTTTTAAAAAGTAAGTTATGTATTTTTGTGATAATTTAAAATGAAATCTTTGAAAAAAAAAGTAAAGCTAGGATTATGTTTTCACCCAACTTTTTAATAGTTTAATCCATCTCATATTAAGAACTAATATTTTTTCACCCAAATTTATCTTTTAATAAATTGTAACAGCTTGGTCAATTTCATATTAACTAATATTTTTACCCCCAACTTTTAATTTAGATAAATTTTAATAACTCCATCAATTTCATTTTAATTTTAATATTCGCCCTTTCCCCCCGCCCCCCGCGCCAACAAATTTTTCTTTAGATAAATAGTAATAGCTTGGTCAATTTCATGTTAACAACCAAGTCAATTATGGCTCATGTCCCATTTTAGTGGTAATAAATAAGCAATATATCTATCCGAGCAATATTTCAGGTGACAATTCAGGTGACGGTTCTATCCCAATTGGTAGCAAAACTTCTGGGAGCCATAACTTTTGCACCATAGCTCTGTTTGACTCTCCGTTTGAACCGTTGGAAAGCTAAGAATAAGGGGAACACTGTGAGATGGCATTGAGATCTGCTTTGTGGATTTTGACCTCTAAAAACCAAATGGAAGTGCCCCAAATTTTAATTTTAGTAGTTCAATCTAAAAATAGTAAGTTTTTAAAAATAGTAATTTCTTGAATTCTATAATGTTATAAATTGTGGAAGTCGAACCACTTAATCTCCCTCGAGATTGTTAACCTTCCACATCCTCCTCCTACTTTCAAAATATGTATAAATGAAGATGTAACCCAGAAGAGAAATTAGACATCTCTTCTCAGAGATAAGCATATGTTTGGCTTTGCAAATTTGATCAATAAAACATCTCTTCTCAGAGATAGCATTACTACAATTGTGTTGTTCTTGTTTCTTGAATTATATTTCAACCAAAGCTTCTGAGTTTTGGATCAGTGGTATCAAAGCGGTTTGTCTTGAGAGTGTATGATCTCGAGGATGAGGTCAGGCTACAAGAAGCATGGGTGGAAAACAACAGAGCTTCCAAACTATCCACCTATTTGCTCCAAATGACCTCAAATGGCGAACATCACCAAGACATCCAATCCTTTCAAGGAAATGGTGAATGAAGCCCTCCAACAACAACAAGCATAGATGTTACAATAATTTTACTAAATTCTTCAACAAATCTTGATGGAAAATTCTGGGTCCTCATCTACACCCCCACATCCTTTCAGTGCCCCAACACCCTTCAAGATTCAGGTGAATTTTGATATCCCTACATTTGAAGGCAAAATCAATGTTGATGCAGTAGAAAATTGGTTGGATCGATTGTCTTCCTATTTTTCTATAAATAAATTCACCGATAAAGAGAAGATCACTTTTGCTCTTTTGAATGTATCATTACCTGTCAAAAATTAGTGGGAAGTGTACAAGAAGAGATTTAGTACACGTGATATTGACCTTGAGGTGGAACCTACTTGGGACAATTTCATAGAAGCTGTAAAGGAAGAATACTACCCCATTGGAGCATATGATGATTTGTATATAGAGTGACAATAACTTCACCAAGGTAAAAAATAGTCAATTCAAGATTACACTGACATTTTTCATTCTCTCTACAAGATTGGGCATCCAGAAAAGTGAGAAACACAAGGTTCTCAATTATCGTGGTGGACAACAATGGTATGTACAGGAGAGATGGAACTCTTCAATCTGGAAACCCTCGGTGAGGCGTACAAGTTCACGGTGAAGATTGAGTAGAAGCATGGAAGAATGAATACAAAGAATCAGCCTACAAAATGGAAAAGTGACAAAGAAGGTCAAACATGAGGCCAAAATTAGAAGCAAAAGGAAGGGAAGACTGAAAAATAGTGTGATAAACACACATCTAGAACACATTCTAAATAAGAATGTAGCCACCAAGTCCCTATTTTTTGAGTCACAATCCTCAACATCTACTGCTCTACCTTATACACACCGTGCAGTTGAAGAAGATGAAGAAGAGATTGTAGATGTTGACCCCAATGCCATCATTTCTTTATCATAGACCCATGAGGAGAGGCCAGATGACAAGGAAAGGTTGTTTCACTCTAAGTTATGGGTGAAAGGTAAGCCTCTACATTTTATTCTTGATAGTGGGAGTCAAACAAATTTAATCTCTGCTAATGTTTTGAAAAGCATAAATTTGTCCATGAAGCCTCACCCAAAGCCATACAGTATTGGATGGTTGAGTCCAGGGAGAAACCTCTGTGTCACCCACCAATGTCTTCTTTCATATGCAATAAAATCTTTCTAAGATGAGGTCGTATGTGATGTAGTCAATTTAGATGTTTGTGAAGTACTCTTTGGTTAGCTATTCATGTATGATCAACATGACATCTATGAATCAAGAACTTGAAGGATCACCCTCACTCTTGGAACATGGCGCTACAGGGTACCAGAGGTACCACCTTCTATATCTGTCTCCTTGATTAGTGCTAAGAAATTTGTTCTCATGGTGGTCAAGCCACAGGAATTCAAAAGGGTCAATGTTGTAGCCTTGATCATAAAAACAATACAATAAAAGCAAATAGATACCAAGTTGAAGTTCATGACCTTCCATCCATAGACTGATGGTTAGACAGAAATGGTGAAGAATCAGGCCTTGCATAGCTCCAAAAAGCACAGAGCATTCCAAGTATGCATCAAGAATCAGATCAAAATACAACTGTCACACTTGATGACAAATATTGATGCAATGGGGACCATTGCTTCTCAAGGAGAGAGGAATGATCTGAGCAATATTTCAGGTGACAATTCAGGGGACGGTTCTACCCCAATTGATGGTAGAACTTCTAGGAGCCATAACTTTTAAACCATAGCTTCGTTTGACTCCCCGTTTAAACCATTAGAAAGCTAAGAATGAGGGGAACACTGTGAGATGATACTGAGATCTGCTCAATGGGTTTTGACCTTTAAAAACTAAATAAAAATACCTCAAATTTTAATTTTAGCAGTGTAGTCTAAAAATAATAAGTTTCTAAAAATAATAATTCCTCAAATTCTATAATGTTGTAAATCATGGAAGTCAAACCACTTAATCTCTTTTGAGATTGGTGACCTTTCACATCTTCCTCCTACTTTTAAAATATGTATAAATGAAGATGTAATCTAAAAAAAAATCAGACAGCTCTTCTCAGAGATAGGCATATGTTTGGGTCTGCAAATTTGATCAATAAAACATCTCTTCTCAGAGATGGTATTATTACAATTGTGTTGTTCTTATTTCTTGAATTTTCTTTCAACCAAAGCTTCCGAGTTTTGGATCAAAATAGTAATAGCTTGGTCAATTTCATGTTAACAACCAGGTAAATTATGGCTCATGTCCCCTTTTAGTGGAAAGAAATAAGAAATATATCTAAAGCTTAAAATATACTTAGCTTACAATATACTTAGATTTATCAAAAAGAATCTCCTACCATCATGATGCAACTCTTATGTAGCTCTCACATTACCTCAACAACTAAGATTGTGGGAATAATATCCCTTCATAAGAAACTCATTAGTTCTCACACTAGAGAAAGATTGCTAAGGTTGTGGCTAAAATATTCTTCCACTTACAAAATGAAAGAAATTTATATATCAAGTATGTTGGTTTTTAGTTTGTATACTCTCTAATGTAGTTAAAAAATAAAACCTCGAATTTCGTGCCAATGAATTCATAAATGGCTTAAAAGAAACCCCAAGGTTTATGATATCCATCACAAATTGTATCCTAATATAATGATGAGTATGTCTTTAGTATGTAGATGAAATGAAAATAATAGAAAAAAATTGTTGTCTAACTTATCCAAAATTAGTGAGAATGTTGTTTATGGAAAGTTAGCTATCAAATATCTAATATCAGTTTTTTTAATGAAATAGAGATTATATTATGAATATAAATATATCAAAGTTACAAGACTATTCACAAAAAAAGGTTGGTGGTAAGAAGACATGCCATAATGACACACTAGGCTCAGCTTAGAAAACACAAACGAGGCTAAAAAACTAAGAAATAAAAAACTTGGTGAAGTTTAGAAAAGCTCTAGAACATCAAAAAAGGAAACACTTAAGCAACAACAACAAAGAAACCCGTAGTCTAGGAGTCGTGATTAGAAGGATCACCCCATCTAGAGCTTCGAAGATCTTTCCCTTCAATAATAGGGTCCCATCCAAGATTGATGGCTTGTTGTTTACCCTCATCTTGCACCTCAATATCTTGCACATTGTGGCAGGGAGAAAGAACCAAAGCGAGCTAGCAAAAGCCTTTATCTAGAAACAATTACCTACCACCCTAAGAAATTTTGAGCAGAAGACTCCACACGCACTGGTCTGCAAGAGGTGAGGATCCCCACCCTTAGGCTTATAGAGGGTGAGGAGGTGGATAGACCCAACCTCCATGTTGGGATGGGGGAGAAGAGTGGCATCATGATAGAGAACCATTAGCATGATTGTGAGAATGCTAACAGAATGACTATGATGAGGATCACCTTGAGGGGGGCCACTACCACCTCTTGGAGGTGAGTGCCTTTGAGGAGAAGGCGAGATGTTATCAACATTGCGGGGGGCATGTTATAGCCTGGAATTGTGCCCTTGTGAGAAAGTTCTTCAAGCTCCCTCACTTCCAGCTACAAGCATGGGGACAACCTCAGGATGTGGTTATCATATGGTGAAGTTCAATCTCTAGACTTTTTTATGAGGCTAGTTCTTTAGGTGCTTCACTTCAGTTCTTGTTCTCACACTAAAATCTACTGTCTGCTAAGGAAAAGGGGTAGGAGGATGACTAAAAATTAAATTTAAGCTAAGGGAGGTGATGCACCAAAAGAAGTGATCCACTTGGTCTACAAAAAGAGTTAACTACTGATGAATCCAAATAGGACAGGCTATTCTAGTTCTATCTCAAGGCCATAGGCATGAAGCTTTTGCGTGGAGGTTCAAGGGAAGTCTGCGCTTTGAAATATAACAAAAATAGGTCTACGAGAGACACTATGAACTGGTAGCACTTCAAGGAGAGCTTGACACAGATACTTCATGCAATCCTACACAAAATCAAAAGGATCAAAAGTAAGGTGCTAAAAAAAATCACAGGTGATGAATGACAATCATACATTATACAAATGAAACCAAATGTGCACACTTGTTTTAGCCAAAAAATAGAAAAAGTCTTCCTTGTATTGCTTCAAATGAGTCTTTTACAAAGTGATTTCTGCAGAGTAACTCTATCGCCAATCTAGGAATGATTTGCTTGGCTCCAAGGCCTCTATTTATATAGAAAAGGGAGAAGAGAGAAGGGGAAGGAAGAAGTCATCGATGGTAGGAACTCTCACATTGTACTTCCTTGTTGCCCTTAAATGCATTGATCAGGATCACTAGACAATACTCTCGATCCCCTCTCGTCTTTAATTTTTTCTTTGGCACATCTGAGAAGCCACATTGTGAGCAGCTAGAATGTCTCTTCTTGACATGATGCATTTAAACGTCAAATGGCGATTGTGAGGAGTGAACTATGGTAGATGAGAGCCTTCATAATATCTAGCTACCAACTATTTGGACTCTTTCATGCTCATTGGTCATCCTTGTGCCACTTGTCTTTTACTGATTGGTCTTTTCTACTCCAACTTATGCCACATGGTAGCCTTTCATTCATTGCATCATGATTCTTGCATTGCTAGACCAAGCTTAAGTCAAGCACTCAGAGAATCTTGATTTACTCTACGCAGAGTAATTCAAGTTCTTTGATCTCTCCAACTTTGGACTTTCCCAGATCCTTTACTTATAAAGCCTTTTAAGTAGAGTACCTGGAGAAACTCAATTTATTTTATGCAAAGTAATTTAGGTTCTCTAAGCCTACTTACTTTGGATTTCTCCATCTTGAAGTCTTCTCACTTTATTGTTTCCCAAGCCTTAAGACTTCAGGCTTTTCAAATATGATTACTTCTAATGGCTAGTCACTTATCCTAATTTTGATGTTCATTGGCCCGTCATTTCCTTTGGACACTTGGTCTCGAGCTTCCTTCTTAGCTTATTTATTTCAAGCAAATCTCTCGAAGGAATTTCTTCAGATAATTTATCTGAAGGAATTCCTTTGGACATTTTCTCTGCATCTATCTTCATAAATTACCTTCTAAACTTTTCAAAGAACTTTTTTGAAGGGTGAGAGACGCTTCAGGCTTCTTGCATGTCCCTTCAAACTTCTGTGAATGATCCTCCCGAAGGGAAAGATACCCTTCAAGAATTTTGAAATGGTCCTTCTGAAGGGTAACATAGCCATCAAAAAATCTGTAACTGTCCACTTGGAGAAGAAAAAACTCTTCAAATTTATGAAGTGTACCTTCTGGTTCTTGAAAGACCCTTCAAAAAAGTTAAAGAGGACCTTAAAAAAAGTTGACTGGTCCTTTTTTCCCTAAAAAGACCCTTCAGTATTTTAAAAATACCCTACGGATTTTTTGAAAAAGACTCATCCCTTGAAGAACCCGAGAAACAATATTTTTTAAAGAAAAAATCAGATTTGTCAAGCCCTTTTACTTATTTTGGGCTTTTGAGTGCTCACAACTTATGAAGTAATCAAGTAGTGCTCCTTAGAGAACCTAAAATACACTATCCATGAGTAATTCAAGTTTATAAACTTGAATTACTTCTATTTATAAAACATTTAGAAGTTAAGCACTACTGGAAACTCGATTTGTACTGTGCCCTCAGAAACTCAAAGTTGTCATTGCTGGAAAACTTGAAGTCCTACCAAAGACTTGCCATTTTCTTGCTTGAAAGATCCCTTTTTCATACTTTGGTAAATTTTGATATGTGGGCCAAAAATGGCCAATATTTCTCATCACTCACAGGGAAGCATGCCTGCTATGCTTGAGAATCTAGCGCATTTGCTTCATTGGATCCATTAGGCATGGAGTCACTCTTTTTGTACAAAGTTGGCTTTATCTGGTAATTTTCATTGAAGCAACAAGAACAACTAAAATGAAACAAACTGTGCTCGAGGCACTTAGGGAAGGGAAAACACACAACTGAAATAGATGTGCACAAGGCACTTAAAGAAAAACATAAAAAGCTATACAAAAGGTATAATATATACAATGACTACAAACTCCTTTAATAGCAAGTCTTTAGATGGATCCCATTGATTGGGATGGGTAATACCTCTCCATCTAGTTGGACAAGCTAAAAAGCGTTATGTTGTTTACGTTCATGGATCACATAAGGGCCACTCCACAAGTTGTCAAACTTGGTATGGTTGTCTAGTTTGGCCTTTTTTGAGTCCCATTTGAGAACTAGGTCTCCCTCCTTGAAAGTCATTATTGTATCTCTCTTGTAAAAATCCAATTTGACTTGAGCTTGATGTGCCTCCAACGTCTTCATTACAAGGTCCCCTTGTCTCCTCAAGTTCTGTGAGTTTTGCCAATCTCACATTCATGGATTCATATTCTAGAAGCTCCAACTGATGGGCTAGCTCTAATGCAGAGGGCTCAAGGGAAATGAGTAACTTGGCCTCCCTTCCATATACTAGAACATATAAAGAATTGCCAATATCAGTTTTAGGAGTTACCTGGTCAGCCCACAAGGCTGTTTTCAACTTGGTGTGCCTCATCCTCTAATTTCCTCCATCATCCTCTTGATAATCCTCAACAAATTTTTATTTGTGGACTCATCCAACTCATTTCCTTGAGGATAATAATTTAAGTGTTGAGGTAGATGCCCATTTTGAGAGCCCATTCACTTGTTTTCAAACCAAGGAAAGCCAATGTACTATCATATATGATAGTGGACGAAACACCAAACCTGGTCACAATACTATCATAGAAATCTAAGCTGCACTTTTGTTGGCTTCTTTCAATGCAATGGCTTCCACCCATCGGGTGAAGTAATCAGTTGCAGTAAGCACCCACTTATGCCCTGCACTTGATGGGGGGTTGATCACACCAATGAAATCTAAACCCCACTGCATGAATGGTTACTCTACTTGAATCGGGTTGAAAGGGAAAGTTGCTAACCTTTGCTTACCTATAGAGAGCACATTCCTGACACATCCTCACCCATGCATAAGCATCCTTGAAGAGGCTAAGCCAGTAGTAACCAACCCTCATGATCTTTTTTGCAGTAGTTCTTGGAGCAAAATGATCTCTAGCAGGCCCATCATATAAATGCTCCAAAAGCTTGGTTATTTGATCATCATCTATGCATCTTAAGAGCACTCCATTGAGGTCTCTTCTGAACAAAACCCTGTCAACTAAAGCATAAGGTATGAACTGAAGTCTGAAATACCTTCTTTTTTGCTTTGTCCATACTTTGAGGCCACTCACCTATCAGTAGAACGTGTGTCATATCATGGAGCCAACTAGTGTGAGGTGGAGGTGCATCTGCTTGTAGGTTATCTTGTGTTACCAAGATGACCTCTTTGTCTTTATGAAATTCATCAACCATATGCTCACATAAGTCTTTACCTCTTATTAGTTTAGTAACCTTGATCTCCACGTCATACTCCATAACTTTAGTAATCCAACCAACGCTTTTTTCGCTTAAATCCTTGTTAAGAAGGAATTCTCTTACTCCAGGATGAGACACCATAAGATGGATCTTATTGTTAGATAGCATTGGCCTAAAATTTTTGAGACTCTTTACTACTACAAGGAATTGCTTTTCTACAAAGATATACCTTATCTCATACTCTTCAAGCCCTTGACTGAAAAATGCTAATGGCTGCTCAAGTCCTTCACAATTCCTTTGCATCAACATAGCTGATATATTATCAATGTTGACAAAACCATACAATATGAAATCCCTTGAGAAATCAAGATTCATAAGTGTGGGTGCTTGAGTGATGGCTTGCTTGATAGCTTTAAATGTTGACTTGCCTTCATTTGACCAAGTGAACACTTGGTTCTTTTTTAGCATAGCAATGATGGGTTTGACCAAACTTGCAAAACCAAGGATAAATCTTCTCACGAATTTATCTTTCTAAGGAAACTTTGGAGTCCCTTCTTGTGCTTGGGTAAGGATAAGTCCAAGATGGCACTTATTCTCTCATAATCAATAGACAACCTTTTCTTTGAGATGATGTGGCCTAATAGCTTGCCTTCATGCATGAAAAACACACACTTCTTGGGATTGAAATAAATCCCATACTCTCTGCACCTTTCAAAAAATAGCCTCAGATGGTCCATATGCTCATCGGCATTCTTGGATAAAATTATGATGTCATCCAAGTAAACCAACACCATTTGGTTTAGCTATCCTTAGAAAGCCATGTCCATGGCTCTTTGAAAAGTTGTGATAGACCTGTTGACGTAGGAAATTGCACCCTTTGGCAAGAAGTCGAGCTCCTGCCTTCTTCTCGCAACATGGAAACTCCCCTCTCGTCTGTGGGACCGGCGAAGCTGGAGGGGAGAGTCTCTAGATAAGGGATAGCTCCCTTTGATGCATTGTGTTTGTTTCAGTAAGTGCTAACACATACATATATATATAGATATATAAAGGAGGGGTGAAAAGGGAGAAAGATACAGGAAAACAAACTACTCTAAAGAGGTGATGCACCAAAATAAGTCGACCTTCACACATCCACTCTTGAAATCAGACAAATGCATACATACACTTCACACTTGGCAGAAGGACCAGGCTGCTAGAAACTGGTAGAGAGGCCTTAATGGGAAATACAAAAAATGGAGGTTCACCAAAGGTGCTGTGAGATGTACACTTATGTAGTAATTTCTTTTGTTTTGCACTTCTCAAATACTGCTCTTCTCCTGTCAGCTGTAGAGATGGCGCCTTACAAACAATAGGTATGGTGGTGTTGAACCTGTGAAAGCATCAAGAAATAATGACTGAATACAAAACAAACACTCAAGACATACTTGAATATATCTATCCAAAATGGAGGTAAAAAATTGTTTATTGATTAAAGTGGAAATTTCAACAGGGTTGTGCCTTGTAAAAATGTGGAAGATCATTAAAAAATAACAAGTTCTCAAATATATGGGACAAGAAGGGAGGTCCATTCGCACCCCTTTTTACAAGTGGCCCATGCATCCCCTGCATTGGGAAGAGCAGGTTGCTTTAAAAGTAAATGATGTGTCAACCCTTGCTTTGACTTTAGGGTCTCTTTGACGTGGCTGCGCAATTTTCTCATTAACCAAGGCTACTTCTTGAAGGCACTTACGTAGCTTGTCTGCTCATAAATATGAAATGAATAAAAAGGTCACACGATTGACAGTTCGCATCCTTTAGTGATCAATTGCAGCCACTATGCCACCTGCTGGAGTTACTTCTTGAATCGACGCCTCCCTTCGCCACTTGGATGACCTGTTCACTCCATGCTTGGCACTTTGTCCTTTTCCTATCTTGTCTCTTCTGGCTCTTTCGGCCCTCGGGCTATCTTCTGGCGGGTAGCTACATTGCTAGGCCTTTTCCATGGTTAGCGCTCCTTTGGTTTGAAAGTAAATGGCTAATTCACTTCCTTAAAGTTGACGGCTTCCTAGACGTTAACGCTTTGGCAATTTCCTTCAGGATTTTCTTTTTTTTGTTCCTTTCGTGGGTCTTTCCTTTGTTGTCATCCCTTATCCTATTCTTCGCTTCCCCTTTATCTTTGGGGTGTCTCATTGAACTGACCTATTGAACCGAAATTGGTTCAACAGTTCAATGGTTCAACGCTGCACGTTGAGCCAATTGAACCGAACATTGAACCACTCATTTTGAATCAAGCTCGTTGAACCAAGCCATTGAACCAAAAATGGTTCAACAGTTCAATGGTTCAACGCTGTTGAATCGAGGTGTTTGAACTGAGCGATGAACTCTTTGTCAAACTAAAGGCCGCTGAACTATTTTGAACTTTGTTGATTGAAGTCTGCATTGAACTTAGCTAATTGAACCAAAGACAAAGAACTTGAAGCTTGAACCAAGCACCTACAAAGCCCGTAGAAACTTCTGGACTTGTGCAAAATAAAAAATGAATTGGCCTTAAATGACAGGGGGAGAAGTTGACCAAATTTTTGCCCTGTTGAGCAAAATGGTCAACAAGACCAAAGGGAATCTTTTGGTATGCATATGTGCCCCATTTGGTGGTGAAGGCAGTATTGTACCGATCTTCATCTTTCACCCAAACTTGGTTGTAGCAATGATGGGTTTGACCAAACTTGTAAAACTGGCGATAAATCTTCTCACAAAGTTTATCTTTCCAAGGAAACTTTGGAGTCCCTTCTTGTGCTTAGACAAGGATAAGGCCAAGATGGCACTTATTTTCTCAGGATCAATGGATAGCCCCTCCTTTAAGATAATGTGGCCCAGCAGCTTACCTTCATGCACAACAAACATAGACTTCTTGGGATTCAATGAAATCTTATACTTCTACACCTTTCCAAAATCAGCTTCAGGTTATTCATATGCTCACTGACATTCTTGGATAAAACTGTGATGTCATCCAAGTAAACCAGGACCATTTAGTTTAGCAACCTTTGGAAAGCCATGTCCATGGCTCTTTAGAAATTTGTACCAGCATTTGATAGACCAAAGGGCATCTTTTGGTACGCATACGTGCCCCATTTGGTAGTGAAGGCAGTCTTGTACCGATCTTCATCTTTCACCCAAACTTAGTTGTAGCCAAAAAATCCATCCAACAAAGAGAAGCATTTTGATCTTGCAACTACTTGGAGAAGTTGCTCCATGGATGACAGAGGGTAGTGATTCTTCAAGGAGACTTTGTTCAAATCTCTGAAGTCCACACAAAGTCTAATCTTCCCACTCTTTTTTCTTACAGGCACCAAGTTGGCTACCCATGATGAATGTTTGATGGGAAAGATGATCTTGGACTCAATCAACTTGGTTAGTTCCTTCTTCATCAGCGTTTCAATCTTGGGGTTAATGAGCCTTTGTTTTTGCCTCATGTGATTGACACTGGCTTCCAACTCTATGGTATGTTGAGCTAGCTTAGGATCAAAACCCTTTAGGTCATTGTATTCTTAAGCAAAAATGTCTGCATACTCTTGGCAAAGTGTTATGAAAGCATGCCTCTCAGCCTTGCTACTTACCTTCCCAAGCTTGAGAAGTTTGTCTTTGAAGATTAGGACTCTCTCATAGTTCTTCTTGTTAGTAGACATTACTGTCTTTTCTTTCCTCATATGGTCTCCTTCATGAAAATGGCCCGCAAGTGTAACGAGCCCTTTAGGAAGTTTGTTCGACTTCAATTAAATGATCAGATCCTCATACTGATGTTGCAATTTAGCTTGATTGAAAGAAAAGAACTCAACTTCCTGATGTAAGAAGCAAGCAATTTGCTTGCCACTCTAAAAAACATGTCAATGTGCTTCATTATTTGGCATTGATGGCCTCACCACCACCTTGACATGTGGTTGAACCTTAGCTTCTTTCAGCTCACTTGGAATGTCAAACTGAGCTCCCACGACTGCAAGCTTATCAACATGCTAGTTCTGATTTCTTGGAATAGCTTGAATGTCAAAGGCCTCAAAATCTTCAATTAGGTCCCATACTCAATTTTTGTAGGACCTCATTAAGGAATTATTTGTAACGTTCAAGCCTCTGACTTGGTTAACTATGAGTTTGTTGTCCCCATAAACTTGTAGCAGTTTGATTCCTATTTTATTAGCCTATTGAAGGCCACAAATCAAGCCTTCATATTCTATTGCATTTGAAGAACAACTAAAATGGAACCTATAGGAAGAGAAAAGCTTATTATCTGAGGGTGAAATCAACATTGCCCCAACACCTGCACCATTTTTGCCCCTTGAGCCATCAAAGAACAAATTTCATAAACCATTGGGGTCTTCTTTAGGTCCAATGAGGGAAGGCACGGGTTGATTCTCTTCATGTAGCAGATAGACAGCCATATCTCTTTCTTAAACACCTTCCAAAGGGTTGAAAAATTGGTTATCTCCTCATAACTCATCCAAGAACAAGTTTAGAACCTCTTCAGGATGAGTGTTTAGCTCCTAGCCAATTATAAACTCATCCTCATCAAGGATAGTACAATTAATAGTTTTTGTTATTTAACTGATGAGGTTCACTGTGGAATTGTGCCATGGGTTCAGTGTTGATCGAGACCTGAGTCCCATACCTTGTTTTGAATGCTATGTAAGACCAAACTGCTACAAGATAACTCCCAATATTGGCTATGAACTCTCTAAAAAGACAATGCAAAGTGAGCAGTGACATCTAGGATCAACACGTCTTGCACCACGGATATGCTAGAACAAGCATGCAAGGTTATGTTCAAATTCTTGATGATACCTGATGGCTTTGTGAACCATCAAGTTGTAAGACTCCCTTGATGGGCGTCTCATACTTGATGTTCAGCTGGTTAGCAATAGACTTTAGCATGACTGAGGTGTTAGCCTCACTATCCACCAAGCAATTTGCACCAAGAAGTCACTAATGATTAATGAGATGTAGAATGGGGGGGCTTGGTCACACTACTTGACCTTTCTTCCAAATGACTCTTGGCTGCATTAGTGAAGACTTCAGCTTCCTTGTTTGGTTGCTTACTTGCAGCTATAGAAACACTCATCTTGGACAATCCCTTCTAAAGAATGTCTAATTGGTTAGGCATGGAAAGCAAGTCTCACATTGGTACACTCATGTTGGATTTCTTCATTTACTCCACAATATTAATTGGCATACCCCTAGCCTTTACTTGGGTTTTGGGAGTAACTACTGTTGGATTTGTCAATGAAGGAGCGATGACAATAAGTTATTTGAAAGCTTCTTGATTGTCACCCATATTCCTTCTCTTAAACCTTGTGTTCGCTGAGACAAGGATGTGTGCCAAACTAGGAGTAGCTTGCAGATTGGATGCATAACACTCCTTTTGCTCATTGATGATCATTGGGATTTTGACTGGTTTGACCCCTGGTCTAAGCCTTGTTGTGGAGGCTGCTCTTGTTTTGTCAGCGTGAGCACCTATGTGCTTTGGGCCATAAGAACCTAGTTATATCCATAAGCAACAGTCTACTGCCATTGATCATTGAATGCTTGGTTAGAGCCATTTGTTGGGACAATGGATTGTCCAAAAGAATGATTCCAAGGCATTGTCCCTTCAACCTCTTGAGCCACATTATTCTGAACTAGGACCAAGGAGTTGGAAAGCCCTGTAACGTTCAGATTATAATTATGTTGCCTAGCAAAGTTACTTTTCCCCTGTCTTTGGAAACCTCCTTTATAGGGTGGCCTATTAGCTTGATAAGGTTGTTGTTGAGGTCGATACTGAGCTTAATAAGGCTTGTTGTAAGCCTACTTCCTCTTGACATTGACCACATCATTCCCCAAGGATTGGAGCATGCTTTTCAATTCTAAGTAATTCTTCTGCTCTTGGGAGTCGTTGGATCCACTAGTAGAGGCCTTCTCTTGCTTAGGTGAAGGCACAAAAACAATTGTTGGCATTAGAAGTATAACATCAAGTGGAGGAATGACTGCAGGAGGTGGTCTAATTCTGGAAAAAGAGGCATTGGGGGTCTGAGAGCGAGCTTGCTAGCCTGAACTAGGCATTTTTTTGCCTTGATAACCACTTCGTATGCATCTGACAGTATGTCTCCTCTCATAGATTAAATCATTACAGTTATGTCATAGCTTTGGCCATTGAAGCCCACAAAAGCTCTTTGGAGAATCATAGTAGCAAGAGTTGCTGACAAAGATCTTCTTGTTTAGGTATACCTTATGACTGGTCTAAAAGGGGGGTGCCCTACGTAAGGGTGAGTATGAATGAACCTTAACCTTCTTGCTGGGTTTAAAGGTAATTCAATAAACTCAAAAGGAATACCTACAGAAGTTGATCTTTTAGTCACCTTTGGCATGAAAGATAGCTATTGCTTTTTCACCAGATAACTGGGTGTTCTTTGGAGTCGCTTAATTCTAAAAGATGAATGCTACCACTGCTGCAAAATGATCAAATCAACATCATATTTGACCAATCTTACATAAAAAATGGAAGTGAAAATGGTAGTTGTCCCACCGAGCGTGCCAAAATTGTTATAGCTTGGAATTGCACCCTTGTGAGAAAGTTCTTCAGGCTCCATCACTTCCAGCTATAAGCATGGGGACAACTTTAGGATGTGGGTATCCTATGGTGAGGTTGAACCTCTAAGCTTTTTTATGAGGTTAGTTCCTCAGGTGCTTCACTTCAGTGCTTGATCTCAAACTAAAATCTATTGTCTATTAAGAAAAAGAGGTAGGAGGATCGCTGAAAAAGAAATCTAAGCTAAAGGAGGTGATGCACCAAAAGAAGTGATCCACTTAGTCTGCAAAAAGAGTCAACTACTGATGAATCCAAACAAGGCACAGGGTATTCTAGTTCTATCTGCCATAGGCATGGAGCTTTTGCGTGGAGGTTGAAAGGAAACTTGAGCTTTGAAAGATACCAAAAATAGGTCTACAAGAGACACTATGAACTGGTAGCACTTCAAGGAGAGCTCGACACACAAACACTTCATGAAATCCTGCACAAAAATGAAAGGATCAAAACAAGGTGCTGAAAATAGTCACAGCTGATGAATGATAATCATACCTTCTATAAATGAAACTAAATGTGCACATTTTTTTTAGCCAAAAAATAGAAAAAGTCTTCCTTGTATTGCTTCAAAAGAGTCTTTTACAAAGTGATTTCTATAGAGTAACTCTATCACCAATCCAAGGATTATTTGCTTGGCTCCAAGGCCTCTATTTATATAGAAAAGGGGGAAGAGAAAAGGAGAAGGAAGAAGAAGTCACTGATGGTGGGAACTATCACATTGTACTTCTTTTTACCCCTAAATACACCACTCAGGATCACTAGACAATACTCTCGAGCCCCTCCCATCTTTAAGTTTTTTTTGGCGCATCTAAGAAGCCATATTGTGAGCATCTAGAATGTCTCATCTTGGCATGATGCATTTAAGCATCGAATGGTGATTGCAGGGAGTGAACTATGGCGGATGAGAGCCTTCATAATTTCTATCTACCAGCCGCTTGGACTCTTCCATGCTCATTGGTCATCCTTGTGCCACTTGTCCTTTATTGATTGATCCTTTCTGCTCCATCTTATGCCACGTGGTAGCCTTTCATTCATTGCATCAAAATTCTCGCATTTTTGACCAAGCTTAAGTTGAGTTGATCCAAGTAGCAATTCAGGCGACAATTCGGGTGATAGTTCCACCCTAATTGATGACAGAACTTTCGAGAGCCATAACTTTTACATTGTAGCTCCAATTGACTCATCGTTTGAACTGTTGAAAATATAAGAATGAGGAGAATGCTATGAGATGGAATGGAGCTTAGCTCGATAAAGTTTGACCCCTGAAAACTCAATTGGAAGTGCCCTAAATTTTAATTTTAGTAGTGTAGTCTAAAAATATTAAGTTTCTAAAAATAGTAATTCCTCAAATTCTGTATTATTTTAAAGCGTTGAAGTTGAACCACTTAATCTCCCTCGAGATTGGTGACCTTCCACATTCTCCCCCTACTTTTAAAATAGATATAAATGAAGATGTAACCCAAAATAAAAAATCAGACATCTCTTCCCAAAGATAAGCATATAGTTGTATTGTGATCTTGAGTAATAATACATCTCTTCTCAGAGAATTCATTATTACTGTGTTATTTCTATGTTCTTAAAATATTTATCAACCAAAACTTCTAAGTTTTGAATCAGTGGTATCAGAGTGGTTTATCCTGAGAGTGTATGATCCTGAGGATGAGGTCAGGCTACAAGAAGCTTGGGTGGAAAACAATAGAGCTTCCAAACTATCCACCTATTCACTCTAAACAACTTCAAATGGCGGATGACACTGAGACATTTGATATTTTCAAGGAAATGGTAAATGAAGCCCTCCAACAGCAACAAGCACAGATGCTGCAACAATTTTCCCAAATTCTTCAACAACTCTCGATGGAAAATTTTGGTTCCTCAGTTGCACTTCCTGGCTCCTCATCTATGGAACATCATTTCAGTGCCCCAACACCCTTCAAAGTTTAGGGGAATTTCGATATTCCTACATTTGAAGGCAAAATCAATGTTGATGCAGTAGAAAATTGGTTAGATCAATTGTCTTCCTACTTCTTTATAAATAAATTCACCGATGGAGAAAATATCACTTTTGCTCTTTTGAAAGCATCATTGCCCGTGAAAAACTGGTGAAAAGTGTACAAAAAGAGGTTCATTATAGATGACATTGGCCTTGAGGTGGAACCTACTTGGGATGATTTCATGGAAGCGGTAAAAGAAGAATACTATCCCATTGAAGCATATGATGATCTGTACATACAATGGAAATAACTTCGCCAAGGTAAAGACCAATTTGTTCAAGATTACACAGACACTTTTCATTCTTTGTCTGCAAGATTGGGCATCCAAGAAAGTGAAAAACATAAGACTCTCAAATATCATGGCAGACTACAATGGTATATACGGGGAGAAATAGAACTCTTCAATTCAAAAACCCTCGGTGATGCATACAAATTCGTAGTGAAGATTGAGCAGAAGCATGGTAGAAATAATACGAAGAGTCAGCCCTCAAAATAGAAAAGTGACAAGGAAGGTCAAACATGAGGCCAAAATTGGAAGCAAAAAGAGTTTCAAAATAATAAACTCTAGAAGGGGAAGGCTAAAAAATGGTGTGATTACCACAAAATTGGAACTCACTCCAAAGAAGAATGTTGAACCATCAAGTCACTGCTTTTTAAGTCATAATACTCAACATCTACTACTCTGTCTCATACACAACCCACAGTCGAAGAGGACGAAGAAAAAATTATAGAACGAAGAAAAAATTATAGATGTTAAGCCCAACACCATCATCGCTTCATCACAGACCCATGAGGAAAGGCCAAATGACAAGGAAAGATTGTTTCACTCTAAATTATGGGTAAAAGTTAAGCTTCTACATTTTATTCTTGATAGTGAGAGTCAAAATAATTTAATCTCTACTTAGGTTGTGAAAAGTCTAAATCTATTCATGAAGCCTCATCTAAAGCCATACAGTATTGGATGGTTGATCCTAGGGAAAGACCTCCGTGTCACCCATCAGTGTCTTCTTTCATATGCAATAAAACCTTTCCAAGATGAAGTCTTGTGTGATGTGGTCAATCTAGATGTTTGTGATGTGTTCCTTGGTCAGTCATTCATGTATGAGCGACATGGCATCTATGAATCATGAACTTGAAGAATCACCCTCACTCTTGAAACACGATGCTACAGGGTACCAGAGGTACCACCTCCCAAATCTATCTCCCTGATCTATGCTAAGCAATGTAAGAGATTGGTGGAGAAGACAAAGCAATTTGTTTTCATGGTGGTCAAACCACAAAAATGCAAGAAAGTCGATGTTGCAGTCTTGACTACACAATCAACACAATAATAAAAGTAGATAGGATGAATCACAAGTGAATATGATGACTTATTCAAGTCACCCACAGGAGTTCCACTACATTGCCAAGTAAAACATTCTATCAATTTGATCTCAGGATCACCTTTGCCTAACAATCCTGTGTATCACAGATCAGTTTTGGAGAATGATGAGATAAAAAAAATAGATTCAAAAATTGATCCAAAAAGGTCACATCAGGCCAAGCTCTTCACCCTGTGGTAGCCCAATTATCTTGACACCAAAGAAAGATGGAACATGAAGGCATTACATTGACTATCGAGCCCTGAATAAAATCACTGTGAAGAATCGCTACTCTCTCCCCAGAATTGATGCCCTGTTGGACCAACTTTGTGGTGCAAAGTTCTTCACCAAAATTGATCTCAAATCTAGCTATCACCAAATTCCCATCGATCCCACCGATGTTTGAAAGACTGTATTCAAATCTAAGGAGGGGCTCTTTGAATGGTTGGTTATGCCTTTTGGCTTAACTAACACACCTACAACCTTCATGAGGATGATGGATGACATCATATGACCCTTCACCAACTCATTTGTGGTTGTCTTCTTGGATGACATACTCATCTACAACAAAAACATGGGAGGAACATTTGCAACATGTTTGTAAGGCGCTTCAAACTTTACGGGAGCAAAAGTTGTATGCAAATCTTGACAAATGCACATTCGGGATAATAACAATTCGGTACCTCAGGTACGTTGTGAATGAGGAAGGGGTCCATGTTGATCCAAAAAAGATTTGGATTATTCGAGAATGGCCCACACCAAGGACCCTCGTAGAACTTCATAGTTTCTTGGGTCTTGCAAATTTTTATCGCAGGTTTGTTCTTGGATTTTTACATGTTGCTTGGTCACTAACCCAAGTGACTAAAGGAGGAGCTAAAGATAAATTTTAGTGGGGTGAAATAAAACAAAGGGCATTTAAGAATTTGAAGTATAGACTTTGCTCAGCCCCTGTTCTTGCCTTGACAGAATTGCATCAACATTTTGAGTTGATGACATATGCATCTGAATATGCCATGGGAGCTGTCATCATGCAACATGACCATCCTATTGCATATCACAATGAAAATTTCACTAATACAATCAGGAAATATTTGACATATGATAGGGAGCTCTATGCTATTGTGCAATCTTGCAAACAATGGAAACACTACATCTTGGAGAAAGAGACGGTCATCCACACTGACCACAGACCATTGGAATTCATCCAAACACAAAGCAAACTATGAAATGAGAGGCACTAAAAGTAGGCCACATATCTTCATCAATTCCATCTAATAATCAAATGCAAAAAAGTGAGCTCAAATACAGTTGTAAATTGTCTGAGTTGTCTATCAATTACTGCACTCACAACAGTTCTTGACCTGTACAGACATGAGACTGCCACTTGGGGTGCTCTGTATGAAGCAAATCCTACCTTTGCTGATATATATCAAGTGCTACAAAAAGGTAAACATGTTTCTAATTTCTATTTTCAAGATAATGTCCTATGTCATATGAGGCACATTTGTGTTCTAGCTGCAGAGCAACAGAAGATGATATGGGAAGCACATTTCAGTAGGACAACTAGACACTTTGTTATAGAAAAGACATTGATAGTTCTTCAAAAACACTTCTATTGGCCCCATATGCAAAAGGATGTGGAAAGATATCTCAAATCTTGAACCCCATGTGCGATAGTCAAGCCAACAAACAAGAATCAAAGATTATACACACCATTGCCAGAACCCACCAGGCCTTGGGAATCTGTCTCAATGAATTTTCTCTTAGGTTTGCCCACTTCAAAACATGGTAAAGAATGTATTTTTGTTGTAGTTGATCATTTTTCAAAAATGACTATCATGATTGCTTGTAAGAAAAATATATTTGCTGAAGAAACTACTCAACTATATTTTAGTCATGTATGGCTCCATTTTGGTCTCCCCAAGTCTATTGTCTCAGATCGAGATAGCAGGTTTTTGAGCATCTTCTGGTCCACTGTATGGAAGATGATGGATACCAAGCTGATGAAGTCCATAGCGTTCCATCCACAGACTGATGGTCAGACAGAAGTGGTGAACCACTTGATTGTTCACATGATTCAAATGTATCACTCCAAGCATCCATGCACATAGAATGAGGGGCTTCTTTTCATACAATATGGATACAATTGGGCCCTGCATAGCTCGACCAAGCACAGTCCATTCCAAGTATGCATTGGGTTCCAACCCATAGCACCAATTGATATAGCCATTCTATTCTCCACCATGGAATACACACCTCATGTAAGATCTAAGGCAGCGAAAGCAACAAAGTTTATTGAACAAATTCAACACATTTAATAAGTTCATGACATCCTAGAGAAGATAAATCAAAAGTATAAGCAACGCCATGAAAAACATAAGATTGCACACCATTTTTCTATGGGTGACAAGGTTTGGATGCGACTTCAGAAAGAATGACTTGCAGGCCCACATATAAAAATTTGGCCTCTGCGATATGGTCCCTACACCATCACCAGAAAAGTTAGAGAAAATACTTTTGAGTTGAACCTACCAACCTACCTCTGTCTGCATCCAATATTCAATGTGGAGCTCCTCAAACCATATCATCCATCTGTGTTGGACACTTCAGTTGTAGGAAAACAACTAGACATTTATGAGCTTGATCCACAAAGTTTTGCTCCAGTGGAGGAGGATCAGATTGTAGACACCTGGATGAAGACATAAGAGGATGCTATATTCCACTTTATCAAGTGGTCAAAAAGGGCCAGCTTAGCCACCAAGGTGAGTGGCTCATAGAAAATAAAATAAAAACATAACTGCCACACCTAATGAGGAACATTGACGCAATGGGGACCATTGATTTTCAAGGAGGGAGGAATGATCTGTGTAGCAATTCAGGTGACAATTCGGGTGACAGTTCCACCCCAATTGATGATGAAAATTTTAGGAGCCATAACTTTTGCACCGTAGCTCCAATTGACTCGCCGTTTGAACCGTTGGAAAGCTAAGAATGAGGAGAATGTTGTGAGATGGAATTTATCTTTGTTCAATAAAGTTTGACCCCAAATAACCCAACAGAAGTGCCCCAAATTTTAACTTTAGTAATGCAGTCTAAAAATAGTAAGTTTCTAAAAATAGTAACTCCTCAAATTTTTTATTGTTTTAAAGCATGGAAGTCGAACCACTTAATATCCCTCGAGATTGGTGACCTTCCACATCCTCCCTCTGCTTTCAAAATATATATAAATGAAGATATAACCCGAAATGAAAAATCAGATATCTCTTCCCAGAGATAAGGATATAGTTGTATTGCGATCTTGAGTAATAATACATCTCTTCTCAGAGAATTCATTATTACTGTGTTATTTTTATGTTCTTGAAATATTTATCAACCAGAACTTCTAAGTTTTAGATAATGAGAACTCAGAGAATCCCAATTTACTCTATGTAGAGTAATTTGGGTTCTTTGATCTCTCCAACTTTGGACTTTCCCAGATCCTTTACTTATAAAGCCTTTTATGTAGAGTACTTGGAGAAACCTGACTTACTCTATGCAAAGTAATTTGAGTTCTCTAGGCCTACTTATTTCAGACTTGTCCATCTTGAAGTCTTCTCACTTTGTTATTTTCCAAGCCTTAAGACTTCAGGGTTTTCAAACTTGATTACTTCCAACAACTAGTCGCTTATCCTAATTTTGACGTCCATTGGCCCATCATTTTCTTTGGACACTTGGTCTCGGGCTTCCTTCTCAGCTTATTTCTTTCGAGCAAATCTCTCAAAAAAAAAAATTCAGACAATTTGTCCAAAGGAAATGATGGGCCAAATTCCTTTGAACCTTTTGTCTGCATATATCTTTGAAAATTACCTTTCAGACTTTTCAAAATGAACTTTTTTGAAGGGTGAGAGACCCTTCGGTTTTCCTGCATGTCCCTTCAGATTTTCGTGAATGATCCTCCTAAAAGGAAATATACCCTTCAATAATTTTGAAATGGTCCTTCTGAAGGGTAACATATCCTTCGGGAAACTTGTAACTATCCACTTGGAGAAGAAAAAGCCCTTCAGATTTATGAAGTGTACCTTCGGGTTTTTGAAAGACCTTTCAAAAAAGTTGAAGAGGACCTTCGAAAAAGTTGATTGATCCCTTTTGCCCTAAAAAGGCCCTTCAACATTTTTAAAATGTCCTACGAATTTTTTGAAAAAGACTCATCCCTTGAAGAACTTGAGAAACACTATTTTTTTAAGAACAAATCAGGTTTGTCAAGCCCTTTTACTTATTTTGGGCTTCTGACTACTCACAACTTATGAAGTAATCAAGTAGTGCTCCTTGGAGAACTTGAAATACACTGTCCATGAGTAATTTGGTTTCATAAACCCAAATTACTTTTACCTATAAAATATTTAGAAGTTAAGCACTGCTGAAAACCCAATTTGAACTGTGCCCTCAGAAACTCAAAGTTGTCACTATTGAAAAACCCAAAGTCCTCCCAAAGACTTGCCATTTTCTTCCTGAAAGCTCCATTTTTCATACTTAGGTAAATTTTGATATATGGGCCAAAAATGGCTAACAAGGCATCAACTTAATGACGAAGTAGTCACTGCAAGTAATCCAACTCCATAGCCACTTTGTTAGTTTGCACTTGAATCTATAGAAGCATATTGGAAATGAACATAGACTTATTATACGTAGAAAAGTGAGTGTCAGCAAAAACATTGGATAATAAAGTTGAACTCCTTTCTTTCCATATCCAAGATAGAATTTCCACTCTGAAAGCATGCCAAACTTAGGTGAATTGAGAGGGCATTTGCGGGTTATCACCTAGAAGAGTGTGAAACCAACTGAAGGGATTTGGATGATAAGGCCAAAAAAAATCATAAATCCAAACCCAAGAGCTTTAGGCCTTGGGGTAGAACTAGAAAAGGTGCATGAGAGTCTCCAATGCCCACAAAAAGGGCACTGAGCTGCAAGATCCCTAAATGAATTAGCTTCTTGCCAATGGGCAACCCTTGATGGAGCAAACAATAGGCAAAGTGGGCTAGCTTAAGCTCAACACATGTATCCCACACTATCTGAAATCATCTCCCCCAAATAGAGAGGGAGGATTGAATGCTCCATTGGCCATTAATCTTATCAACCATAGGCAAATGTGGTGAAAGCCAATCATAGCCTTTCCGAGTAGTGTAGATCTAGAAAGGGGCATCAACATACCACTTCCAGTCTTTCCATCAAGGGCAGGAAGAATTGACTACGATTTTGTGAAATAATTTTGTTGGAACAACTTCCACAATCTCTTCATAAGATTATCTATTGGCAACAAATAAATTGAACTTAACTTTGAATTCATTCTAGACGAGCCAAAAGCAAGTGTCTTTGCAAAACAAATTTTACATTGTATGAATTACTCTATGGAAGAATTTGAGGGGATGTATCCAAGGCACCTCAGCAAGGGGTGTTGCATGGAAGCTAATGATAGGGGAACACCATAGGGAGTGTTGATTGATAAAGAGACCATCCCAAAAACCTAATCCATTGAATTGCAACCAAGGTTTGACTTTTTTTTAACCTTTCTAGATACTTTTGATCACAAAGGACCCCACAACTTTAACAAGGGCAACAAGAGTGAGGAGGTTAGTAAAGCCAAGGCCTTTCCATGTTGCCTGCCCATAAGGGGAGCCTTGAGAAATATAATTGTGAATGAGCACCTTCCATGCTTCATTGCTTTCAATGACCCAGACAATCCATTTGATGCAAAAAGCCAAGCCTTGACAAGATATATCCATCAAACCCATATTACCCACCTCCCAATGAAGGCAACAATACTCCCAGGCCACCCTATGAAACCTTGTGCCGGTGGAAGAGTTAGCCCAAATGAAGTCTTTGAGAAAATTTTCAAGCTTGTAGACTGACTACTTGGAAGGCACCCAAGCGGGTAAGTAATACACATTGGTGGTTACAAGCACTTTAGAACAAATTTGGAATTTACCATCTAGAGACAAGGGTTTAGTGATCTAATACAATAACTTATTTTCTACCCTATCCACAACATGTTGCCAAAGTGTAGAGGGGGTGGCTTGGAATGCAAACAGGATGCCCAAAAACTTAAAGATTTCATCATGTTGGAGTGATTTCCACTCAAAGTGAGCCATCCAAAGAGGCAAGGGTAGTAAAGACTGTTTGTAACATTAGGTTTTGCTCCATTCGATGGAAGAACCATGAGCAAGACAAAAAATATCAAGGCAATGCATGGTGCTAACAATATTATCCTCATCTTCAATGAGAGTGAGGAAGGAATCATCTGTAAAATGCCCATTAATAAGTTGCAAGAGCTCTTTAGTGAGCAAGGAAATGTCATGGCCAAGGCTTTGAGATTGGGCATCAACAAGAAGATAAATAAATCCTTCAGCAACAAAAACACAAAGAGCCAAAGCCAACGGGCAACCATGTTTGATGGATCTGAAAAGACTTAGCTGCTCTAAGTTAACTCCATTAAAGGAGATAAAGGCCAAGGCATCAACAAAGAGCATACAAATTGATTGTAATAAGGTAGTGCCAAAACCCAGAGCTTGAAACATAGCCAAATTAAATGGCCATTGATACAGTCAAATTTTTTTTCAAAGTTGGTTTTTATAAACATTGCCTTTTAATTGGAACGACGAGCCCATTCCATGGCTTCCCAAACCACAATAACATTATATATTTTCCATTGAATGAACCCTGACTACTCAGGTTGAATAATTAAAGGTAGGAGGTGGAGAACCTACAGAGCTAAAGCTTTAGCAATAATTTTGTAGGAAACATTAAGCAAGGTAACAGTCCTCCAATTGCAAATCAACTCAAGGTCCCCAGCTTTCGGGATGAACTTGATATGTCCTTTGTTGATACTTGGTTCCAAGGACTATCTATGAAAAGCTTCAAGATAGACTTGATAGAGATATGGTCCAAAGGTATCCCACAAATTATTATTAAATTCACACGGAAAGCCATCATACCCTGGAGCTTTGTCATTGGTCATATGTGTAACTACCTCATATAAGTCGTCCATAGAGAGTTGTTTGTCATAGGCAACCCTTTGGGTAAGAGAGAATTAGGTTGGAACAACTGAGAGACAGTGGTGATGGGCATGTTGATGTTCCAGGTAAGGCTTCTGAGCTCTAAAAACCTATTGGTAATGTCTAGCAAAGGCTTTGACCATATTAGGCATTTCAGTGAGGCGGAGACCACCCCCTAGATGGCATGAATTTGTTGGGAGGAAGTTTTGGCTCAGAGCATTAAAAAAAATTCTTTGAAGACCCTATCCCCTACTTTGAGTCAATGCATATGCACACAAATTTGGGCTTCACAAGTATTGTACATGTTTGTAATTTGGATTTCTTGCCTTAAAATGGCCACCTACACTCACAAAAGCTCGTTGAAGGGGTTTTGTTTGAGCTCTACCACCACACGTCTCAGCTCTAAAGAGGTGGTAGAGTAAGAATGATGTCATATTTTGGCCACCTGGCGGCTATATATCTAGAGAAATCTAGCCGTTCAATTGAATGCATCAGCTCACTATTGAATTCAACTTGATTGCTGAGTAGGTTGGTGGACCAAGTTCCAAACCTGCTTAATGTGGGCCATGGTGGGACTGTGGTCTAACAGGGTTGTCTCTATAAAAAAATGTGTTTTTTGTATTTTTGGTTTTTTGAACTACCAAATAACATGGAATTTGATAAGAAAATGGTTGGAAAGGATAAAATCCGATATGGCTTTGATCGACATAGAAAAAACATTGTTAAATAAAAAGTATGACTGGGTGGAGAGCATGGCCCGATCTAGCCATTTTAGCATGTGATTAGAATCGCTTCGAAGGTTCGTCCAAGTGTACCAAACTTCAGACATGGAATGATGACCGGTGTTAGGGTCATAAAACCTAAATTTATTGCACATGAAAATCCACACCTCTTTCGTCAGCGGTCCATTTCATTGGCAGAAGGCCAATCTTGTTAACATGGCTTTCCACCATGTTGAGATCATTGTGGATAGCCTAGTGGGCATCAAGTAGCGAATTGGTGATCCACTGCCACAAAGTTGTCCTTTTATGCACTTCATTTGAGGCATAAACATTAATGATGCCAAAAGAACGGTCTCAATATTGAAAAGGGCCCAAATGACACGATGTGTAGGGTCATGTTGGCCATTTTTGACCCACATATAAAGCTCTTGCATGGTTTGATGAAGCAATGGATCAAAGGCTTAGAAATGGATCCAACATGAGGATCCAAGCAAGGTTTTCTAAGAATCCAGCAATAATGTTCAAGGGTAAGCCTGCAAGCTAGAAGCTAAGTGCAAAATCTTTTATTCAACTAAGTCTTTACTTGTTCATTCTTTTGGGACCCTTTTTTTGGGTTAAGTGTTTCATTATTTCGGGACCTTTTTGGCTAAGTGTTGAAATCTTTTGGACAAGTTGTCTGAGACAGAGTTTTCGAAGGGATATTTCTTTTGGACAAAATGTCTGAAGCAAAAGAGAAAGACCTTTTCTTTCGAAAAAATTGTCTAGGACAATTTTCCCGAAGGGTAACTCTTCAATAAAGTGGCCCTTTTTAGAATTCCCGAAGGAATTCTTCTATAGCAAAGTGTCTTATACACTTTTCCCAAAGGGTACTTCTCTTAGGAAAATGATCTACTTTAAGGTTTTCGAAGGGGACTTTTCTTAGCGAAAATGGGACCTTTTTCAAGTTTCGAAGGGCACTTTCAAAGCAAGGGGCCAAAACACTTTTTCTGAAGAGTCATTTCCATGCCAAAGTGTCTTCTGCAGCATTTTCAAAGGGTAACTCTTCAATAAAGTGGACCTTTCCAAAATTCCTAAAGACCTTTTCTTTCGAAGAAGTGGCCGAAGCAAATAAATTCGAAGGGTCATTCTCAAAAAGCCCAAAAGAAAAAGGCCTGCAAGAAAGTGTTTGAGGGAAATGTGACGTTCATACCAATGTCAAAGATCAAGCTCATAAAATAGTCGTTGGCATTCAAAAGCCGTCAAAGGGGTCCCTGGCCAAACACAGAGACAACGCATGGCAGAATTTTGGGAGCTAGATTCGATGACGCATAATCAATCTTACATTGAAGATTAATGACGAGTGGAGGTCAAAGGGGTCAACAAATCTCAAGGGTGAAAGTGTGCATGACAAATGTCAAAGACACATTCAACTGGTAGGAGATCGATGACTTGCGAGCATCCATGCCCAAGCAGATCGACAGACATGCAAAAAGCCAAGGGGGTATCGATTTTAAAATAAAATATATAAGTCCAAAACAATAGTACGGAGCATGCCAGATTTTAAATTCAAGATATCAAATCATGTACACTTGGCAGGAACATGCAACTACCCACAAGATGGCTCTCTCAGTTCCAAGAAGGGAGACTTGAATGCGCGAAGGGCTTGAAGAGATTTACGGTGATCTTAGACAATTCATTTTATGGTCAAGTAGTTGCACGCTATAAAGGGAAAAAGAGTGCAAGGACATAGTGGTGTTTACAACCATTTATGACCCCTCTTTCCATTTTTTCACAGAAGCCACCTCTTCTCTCATTACTTTATGCTATATATAGAGGCTTTTGAACCTAAAAAGAGATCCCTCAACTGGTGATAGAGTTAATCTGTCAAAATTGCCTTGTAACACTCTCTTGAAGCAATGAGGTGAATTTTTTGATTCTGGTTTGAAGTCAAGTATACATTATTGGAGTTTAACTTGCAGATGTATGTCCCTTTTCATCATCTATAGATTCTCTATGTTTCTTGCTTTAATTCTTTTGGTTCCTTGCAGGTTGTGTGAAGTGCTAGACATCGGTTCCTTTCTTGAAGTGTCACAAGTTATAGTGTCTCATACAGACCTATCTCTTTCTGTCCTTCAAATTGCAAGGTTTCCTTCGACCTCCACACAAAATATTTATGCTTGTGGCCTTGAGATAGGATTAGATTAGTCTATGTCTTGGTTAAATTCATTAGTAGTCATTAAAGCTTCCAGGTTGAAAGTGGATCATTTCATCTTTGGTGCATCACCATCCTTAGCTTAGATTTCCCTTTCATGTTATCTTTCTCTCCCTTTTCCTTGGTCAACAATAGGTTTTAGAGTGTTGGAACACGCTGAAGTGAAGTATCTAAGGAGCTAGCCTCATTAAAAAGCCTAGAGGTTCAACCTCACTACAAGATATCCATAGCCTGAAGTTGTCTCAATGCTTGTAGCTAGGAGTGAGAGAGCCTGAAAAACTCTCCCACAAAGGGTGCAATTCTATGCTACAACAAGTCATATTAAGAATCTACAAAATGTGACCGTCATTTTGGAGAAATAAATGTCATAAGGCCACCACGGCCTAGGTCATGATTGCTTGTTAGCATTAAGCTATCAAGCCATATTACTTTGTTGACAACACAGAGAAGGAAACATGTCGCTTTAACTTCCTATAGACAGAGAATGTCCAGATCTGCAAACTTTTTTGTGAAATCTCTCACCATGTATTTACGAGATGAGTCTATAAGACCCCAAACATTCTATGATTAATAATTCATAGAATACGGGTGTCGAGAGACATCTTTTGAATCGATCCCTTCAAGGGATTAATATCTGTTCTAGGAATTGCTCACTGTTGGAGAGCAATGATACCTGACACAAGCAACCTGATTGGCTACTGGATCAACCACACACTCTGTTTCTTCCATAGATTCCCAAAGAGAGGGGCTGCAAGAACGAATTGGGGATTCCCGAAGGGATTGCATGAGTGCTTGCTTGCGTCTGGACATGGCTAGAGAGTAAAGTTGTATAAAGAAAATTTTGAGGAAACTTGAGAACTGGTTAAGGCATTAGTGGCCATAGGTGTGCTATAAAAATGAGGTTTTGACAATTCCACCTTAGAATGGGCATGCTACTTAGCAGGTTGAGTGCTAGTAGGCAACTCCCTAGCATGGTGAGTCATAAGCAAAGGCATCAGAGGCACAAAATTGGAAGATGGTTTGTTACTGCTCACCAAAGTTAGATGGATGGGTCCCTTGTTATGACTGGTTTTTCTTCCCCTAATAGTTTGCCACCCATCCTCTTGAGGATTCTTGTAGATATTAGAAGTGGGTTTGGGAGCTACCCTGTTGTGAGTTAAATATAATAAACAGTCTTTGATCTTGTGATATCTACCTTGACAATGGAAACACGTGTTGGGCAAGTTGATATAAAGGACCCGCTATGAGTGTCAAGACTAGCCAACTTGAACCTGCACAAACTCTTTGAGATTCTTCGAGAGATCCACTTCAACGTAGAACATTTTTGGGGGCACGCAGAATAAAATTTTGTAGGTTCATGGCAGACAACATGACCAATGGATGCTACAATCTGGTTAATAAAATGCCAACAAGGAAAAGGTAAACTGGGAAATTCCACCTAGATTTGGACTTTCAGAGCAACATGCTCTGAGCCAACAGAGTCACGAATCTAAGGAGAAAGCACCGAGGAGGTACGAATGTACCAGGGGATAGACTTGTTCAATATCACACCCACATGGGTAGGGTCAAAAAACATAGCAGGAAATTTTTTTTTGTCATGCTTTGGACACTTTCTAGCTTAATGCCATGAGTGGTTCTAGCAGATTGAACCCAAGTATTAAGCATGCTTTCAGAGAGGACACAACCCACAAAATATCCTATTAAGCAAAACTACTCCAACCATTATGTTGACCATTTTGGCCCTGTAGGGCAATATCGGTCTCCTTCTTCCCCTACTATTTTGACCCAGTTCAAATCTCGGGTTGCACAAGTCTTTCAGCAAAAGGATGAACTAGTTCAAAGAATGCAAGGCCCTTACAAAGGTCTTCAGACATTTTCTCCGAAGAAATTCACAAGGAAAGAGACCGAAAATGTTCAAGACATTTTTTCGTAAAGGTTGGAAAAGGTGGTTCAACGTCGGGGTTCAATGACACGATCTTTCCAAGAGCTTTTAAACTTTGAACATTGAACTTAAAAAATGTTGAACTGGTTCAATCAGTTGGTTCAATCAGCCGATTCAAGCAGTTGGTTCAATCAATCAGTTCAAGTTGCTTGGTTCAAACGGTCAATTGAATAAACGCGACTCCTCGCAAGACACAGTGATGAACCATTGAACTCCAAAAAAGGGTTTAGGTTCAAGTTCAATCGAAAGGTTCAAGAGTCTTTTACAAAGCTCCGAAGGGCAAGTGCCCTTGCAGGGGACTCTTGGCGACCGCGAAATGAAGATTTCTCAAGGCCTGAAGGGACACCTTCCCTTCGGGAGGTTCCAAAGACAAAAGCTCGACCAAAGGAAAAGGATGAAGGAACAGAAAGCCGAAGGAAGGGGAAAGTCGAAGAATTTCAAAGGGGTGACATGCCCGCAGACATCAAATTGGGAATCATGAACTAGCCATTGGAATTCAGACGTCAGATAATGTCCCCAAAGATGTCAAATTCAAGACAATAAGATAGTTGTTGGCTTTCAAATGGCAACGGGTGTGCGAACGTCAACTTTATAGTAATGAAATAGTCGTTGACCTTTAAATGCTTGAGCGCAAACTCAAAGGAACTCAAAGGCCTTAAGCCCAAAAGGAAGAGACCATCGAGAAGGGAGCCCAAAGAGCCAAAGGTTGATAGAAGATAGCCTCGAGGGCTCAGATTGCCAAAAAGAGCCAAGAGAGGAAAAAACAAAGCTGAAAAAGGACAAAAAGTCAAGAGTGAACTCAGTGATCTGCCAAGTGCATAAACAAACAAAACAGTCTAAGTGGCAAAAGAAGGTGTCAGCACAAGGAGTTATTCCCGCGGTTGACACAGTCTCTACCAAGTGGTCATCAAGGAGCACAAATAGTGAACGGCGCGACTTACTTTTTTTCACTTTGCATTGATGAGAAGACAAACTGCGTGAATGTCTTGAAGGAGCAGTCTTGTTTGCAGACAAATGGCGAGGCCCATGTTTTCACACATGACGTTTAATAAATTTTGAACACAAAAGACAAAACTGGAGATGAAACAACATTCTTTTTCAACGTTTTCTTCTTCCCAATGCTCTCAACGCACATGGGCCACTTGTAAAAGGGCGCCATTTCTTCTTCTCTCTCTATATATATATTGTAAAGTCTCATTTTGAGAAGGGATCTCTTGGCTTGTAAGGCGGAGCTCTGCCGGAGTTTACCTTGAATCAAGACATAGCATTTTTACCTCCATTTGAGCTTACACTTTTGCATATGTCTATGGCTTTGTTTTGTGTTAAGTGATTTTTATTTTATGCTTTCACAGAACGATTCCAGCATGTATAGTGTATTGTGAAGTTTCTTCTTTTGCAGGTATGCCAAAAGTGTCTATAGTAGGGTATAGGTGTATGTGAACAGTCTGCCATAGTGTGTCTAAGAACACCTCCGATAGTTCTTCCTCCCTGTATCTCCAAAGGACCCCTAGCTCATTGATGTATAAGAGTTTCTCATATCAAATGAAGTGTATGCCAGCTTGTTCTTGGTGGAAAGTGTAGGCTCAAGCTAAGTAGATGAAACCATTTTTGGTGTATCACCTTTTAGTTTAGGTTTTGTTTTAGCAATCTTTCTCTCTTTTCACCCCCTATTATTAGTAGTAAAAAATTCAGACCACAGAGATACATCAAAAGGAGCTAGCCCTTATCTAGAGACTCTCTCCTCAATTTTGCTAGACCCACAGGCAAGAGAGGAGTTTCCATTATGCCGTGTGGAAGAGAGAAGCTCAGTCTTCTCTCAAGGGTGTAATCCACAACATCAACAGTTTTTGGCATGCCCGGTGGGACAAAGTTTTAACACTCAAAAAAGTTTTAGGATTGGTGTTGGTCCTGTTACAGTAGAATGAACCATTAATCCATCATCTGACCTTTAATTAGGCGATTATGGGATAACTTTTGTCCAAAAAATTGAAGAATTTTGGTGTGTTCTTCAACCAACCAGCCTTTGGAGGCTTTTTCATCAACACCAATGGCGACTCCGAGTTGAATTAGCTGGTTAAGTAGTCCTGCTGCCATCAACAAATTGTATTTTGGTATGTATAATTCCATTGCTCACAACCATGGGTCTCGTGTTCCTTCATACAGTTTTGATCAAGCTCAGATTGTTCATGAAATCACCTCAAGCAACAAGGATGTGTACGGTTATGAGTTTTGCCCTTTGCAGAGTGGTGAAAAAATTCAGGCTTTGCCTCTTCCTCCTTAGTTTAAGCAAGTCCTTGGCCAGCCTGGCTATGATTCTTACCAACCTTGTGTTGATCCTTATCAAGTCCAATATGACCAGTCTCAATCCTTTCATGAGCTATACCAGTCTTATGCCCAGTCTTCTCAATGTGTCACTTCTCCTACTCAACCTAATATCTTTGCCAATCAACCCATTTCCACCTTCAAACAAGCACTACTGGGATATGAAAAGTATGTAGTAGAGCTTGACACTAGAAGGGGATGTGGCCAAGAAATCCCTGATCATGTCTTCTATCAAGTGAGAAATGCACTAGATCTGATTAAGAGTGAATGGGCTCCCATTGAAAGAGCCAATTGGCAAAGGCTTACAAATGAGATGCTGGATGTGAGTGGTTTGAATGCATCTTTGGAAATGATGCTGAGTATTCAGGAGAGGCAACCTTACCAAGTCTATCAACCTACATACCCGTTGCCCCAAGTTTCATATCAGCCATACACAACCCCTGCTCATGAGCCAAGTTAGGCTTGTCAAAGTCCTTTCCCCAATCATGTTGAGGAGAGTCCCGAAACAATAAATCTTGTTTTTAAGGCCAATCTTGATAAACAGATTGAATTAGCAAATCTTCAAATACAGCAGCCTATGTTGGCAGCAAGGGAAGTGGAATCCAAACCCTCACTACCCTCTCACATTGCAACCCCATCACCCCAAAAGGAGATGTCCAGTCCTAATATTATGAGCTGGAGTAAATTAGTCGAGTCATAGAACAACAAGGAGGAGAAAGACATTGTCCAAGAGTGTGAGGTAAAAAATGAGGCTAGTCCTTTTCAAGTCCCTCCCACCCTTCCTCAAGAAGCTTCTTGTGCGCCATGGTAGCCTTTATACACTCCCCATTTCCATGATGATTCTTATGAGCTCCAAGAAAGATGCTTTCAAAAAACTCTAGCTAGGCAAATTGAGGAATTAGAAGCAAAGGTGAGATTGCTTAGTGAATGAGAGACGGAGGTTTCAGACCTTAGAGAGGAGCCTATGCCAAAATACACCCCTTCTACCAATCCTCAAGTCTCTCGACATGATGTCAAGATTCCAAGTTGGAGTGCTTGACATGAACCGACTCGGGACCTTGAAAATGATAAAGTTGTTGCATGTTCACAAGGGAAAAGTTCCAATCCCAAGGTCATGAGTTGGAATCAACAATGAAATCATGGGAGAGGAAGGAGGAGGAGAAAGATTTTGCTCAGAACCTTGAATACAGCAAAGCTGCTCCTACTCATCATGATGATGCTTGTGACCTCCACGAAAGGCTCTCCCAAGAAAGTATAGCCAAGAAAATTTTAGAATTGGAATCCAAAATGAGGTTTCTCAGCCAAAGTGTGATGGACGATTTAGATCAAGCAGAAGATCCTACATTTGAACACACCCATCTACACCCCTCCAAGAGAGCTATCAAGCCACATCTTATATAGATGAAGTATTGGCCAAATGAAAGGAGGAGAATCATTCGATTCTAGCTCAAAGATTGCCTCCGCTTCCACCTAAGTTTAACCTTCAACCTTCTACTTCATCCCTTCTCAGAGAGGAACCTGTTTTGCAATAAGCGAGGAAGAGGATCCAATTTGCAGCTGTTCAGGAGGTTATCATGGATGACCATGAGGAGGAAATCATCATGGATGCTTTTTTTGAAGACATCATCAACAATGGAGAAGACAAAGGTCACGCATACATGCAGATCTTCCAATAATATGAAGAGGAACATAAGCATGATGAGCTCTCTCCTCCCTTGTTTGATGAACTTCCTTGTTGCTTTGATGAGGAATATGAGCATGCCATGGAACCCAAGTTGGAAGAGGATCAGGAGGATGCTTTGGAAAAATTAGAGACTCTGGTCTTTGAGCAAGAAAAGGAGAGGCCTGTCTATCTTGAGGAATGCTTTGAAGGAGACAACCTTGAGCAAGAAGGTGATGTTCTGTGGGATGAGCAATCAATCTGTGACCTCATTTCAGACATCACAACAGTCACCCTTCTTCAAGAAAGCCATGATCAAGTAGAAGATAAATTTGACAGTCTCTTCAATGAAGCAAAAGGGGACAAGTCAATCCATGATGCATATCAAGGGGCTTATGGTGATAAGCTAACAGCCATGGATTTCTTGGTGAAACACACCAGCATGAAGAACTAGCATGAGGCAAGTTTTCAAGAACAAGAAGAATACATATATGTAGAAAGCATGTTTGCCCCCGATTCATTTGGATACAAGACAATCAAGGTGATATGCAAGAAGAGCAAGTCACCAAGTCTCCATTCCATTCAACCACTTGTCTAGTATTATAAGTTTTCTTGCTATGAAGGAGACTTAAGAAGTTTTCTCTTTCATCCAAGGGGAAGGCAAATATATCGGGTTAGTTGTACATAATAGTTGCTTTCAATTTTTCTTTCCCTGTTTTTCCTAAGTGTTGTTTGCACAGGTAGTGTTTTTTTAGCCTTTGTTGTGTGTGTCTTCCTTTGTGTTTGGGGTAAGAACTTCGTGATTGATTCTTGGATATCACAAGGCTGATGCTAACTCTTTCAAAGCTGCATCTCGACCCCGTGCCCAATGGACTTTGAGGCTACTGGTTTCTAAGCATAGCAGGCATGCTTCCCTTGGGAATCACCATTTTGTTGACCATTTTGGTCTTGCAGGGCAAAATCGATCTCCTTTCCTTGTTGTTCTGAGCTAGTTCAAATCTTGGGTTGCACAAGTATTTCAGCAAAAGGATGAACCAGTTCAAAGAATGCAAGGCCCTTGCAAAGCTCTTCAGACATCTTGTCCAAAGAGATTCACGAGGAAAAAGATCGAAAATGTTCAAGACACTTTTCTTTAAAGGTTGGAAAAGGTGGTTCAACATCGGGGTTCAATGACACAATCTTTCCAAGAGCTTTTGAACTTTGAACGTTGAACTTAAACAATGTTGAATCGGTTCAATCAGTTGGTTCAATTAGCGGGTTCAAGCAGTTGGTTCAATCAGTCAGTTTAAGTTGCTTGGTTCAAATGGTTTGGTTCAAGCGGTCAATTGAATGAACGCGACTCCTTGCAGGACACAGTGATGAACCATTGAACCGTTGAACCATTGAACTCTGAAAAAGGGTTCAGGTTCAGGTTCAATCAAAAGGTTTAAGAGTCTCTTACAAAGCTCCGAAGGGCAAGTGCCCCTACGGGGGACACTCGGTGACCAAAAACTGAAGCTTTCTCAAGGCCCAAAAGGACACCTTCCCTTCGGGAGGTTCCAAAGATAAAAGCCTGACCAAAGAAAAAGGCCAAAGGAACAAAAAGCCAAAGGAAGGGGAAAGTCGAAGGAATTCAAAGGGGTGAGGCCAGTAGACGTCAAATTGAGCATCATGAACTAGCCGTTGGAATTTGGACGTCAGATGACGTCCCCGAAGACGTCAAATTCAGGACAATAAGATAGCCATTGGCTTTCAAATGTCGATGGGTGCGTGAACGTCAACTTTACGACAATGAAATAGTTGTTGACCTTTAAATGTTTGAGTGTGAACTCGAAGGAATTCAAAGGCCTTAAGGTCAAAAGGAAGAGACTGCCGAGAAGGAAGCCCAAAGAGCCAAAGGTTGATAGAAGATAGCCCTGAGGGCTCAGATTGCCGAAAAGAGCCAAGAGAGGAAAAAACAAAGCTAGGAAAGGACAAAAAGTCAAGAGTGAACTCAGTGATCCGCCAAGTGCAGAAACAGACAAAACAATCCAAGTGGAAAAAAAGGTGTCGGCACAAGGAGCTATTCTCGCGGTTGACGCAGTCTCTGCCAAGTGGTCATCAAAGAGCACAAACAGTGAACGACGCAACTTGTTTTTCTTCACTTTGCATTGATGAGTGACAAACCACGTGAATGTCTTGAAGGAGCGGTCTTGTTTATAGACAAACGGTGCAGCCCATGTTTTAACACATGACATTTAATATATTTTGAACACAAAAGACAAAACTGGAGCTGAAACAACATTCTTTTTCAACGTTTTCCTCTTCCCAATTCTCTCAATGCACATGGGCCACTTGTAAAAGGGTGCCATTTCTTCTTCTCTCTTTATATATATATTGTAAATTCTTATTTTGAGAAGGGATCTCTTGGCTTGTAAGGCAAAGCTTTGCCAAATTTTACTTTGAATCAAGACAACATTTTTACCTCCATTTGAGCTTACACTTTTGCATATGTCTATGGCTTTGTTTTGTGTTAAGTCATTTTTATTTTATGCTTTCACAGAACAATTCCAGCATGTATAGTGTATTGTGAAGTTTCTTCTTTTGCAGGTATGCCAGAAGTGTCTATAGTAGGGTATAGGCCTATGTGAATAGGCTGCCATAGTGTGTCTTAGAACACTTCCGGTAGTTCTTCCTCCATGTATCTCCAGAAGACCCCTAGCTCACTGATGTAGAAGAGTTTTTCATATCAAATGAAGTGTATGCCAGCTTGTTCTTGGTGGAAAATGTAGGCTCAAGCTAAGTAGATCAAACCATTTTTGGTGTATCACCTTTTAGTTTAGGTTCTGTTTCAGCAATATTTCTCTCTTTTCACCCCCCCCATTGTTAGCAGTAGAAAATCTAGGATCAAAGAGATACATCAAAGGGAACTAGCCCTTATCTAGAGACTCTCCCCTCAGTTTTGCCAGACCCACAGGCAAGAGAGGAGTTTCCATTATGTCACCTGAAAAAGAGAAGCTTAGTCTTCTCTCAAGGGTGCTGCAATCCACAACGCCAACAGTTTTTGGTACGCCCGGTGGGACAAAATTTTAACACTCAAAAAAGTTTCAGGATTGGTGATGGTCCTGTTATAGCAGAATGAACCATTAATCCAGCATCTAGCCTTTAATCAGGTGATTGTGGGACAAGTTTTGTCCAAAAAGTTGAAGAATTTTTGTGTGTTTTTCAACCAACAAGCCTTTGAAGGCTTTTTCATCAACACCAATGGCGACTCTGAGTTGAATCAGCTGGTTAAGTAGTCCTGTTGCCATCAACAAATTGTATTTTGGTATTTATAATTCCATTGCTCACAACCATGGGTCTTGTGTTCCTTCATATAGTTTTGATCAAGCTCATATTGTTCATGAAATCACCTCAAGCAACAAGGATGCATACGATTATGAGTTTTGCCCTTTGCAGATTGGCAAAACATTTCGAGCTTTGCCTCTTCCTCCTTAGTTTGAGCAAGTCCTTGGCCAGCCTGGCTATGATTCTTACCAACCTTGTGTTGATCCTTATCAGGTCCAATATGACCAGTCTCAATCCTTTCATGAGCTATATCAGTCTTATGCCCAGTCTTCTCAATGTGTCACTTCTCCTACTCAACCTAATATCTTTGCCAATCAACCCATTTCCACCTTCAAACAAGCACTACTAGGATATGAAAAGTATGTAGTAGAGCTTCACACTAGAAGGGGATGTGGCCAAGAAATACCTGATCATGTCATCTATCAAGTGAGAAATGCACTAGATCTGATTAAGAGTGAATGGGCTCCCATTGAAAGAGCCAATTGGCAAAGGCTTACAAATGAGATGCTGGATGTGAGTGGTTTGATTGCATCTTTGGAAGCGAGGCTGAGTATTCATGAGAGGTAGACTTACCAAGTTGATCAACCTGCATACTCACTGCCCCAAGTTTTATATCAGCCATATGCAGCCCTTGCTCATGAGCCAAGTCAAGCATGTCAAAGTCCTTTCCCCAATCATGTTGAGGAGAGTCCCAAAATAGTATATCTTGTTTTTAAGGCCAATCTTGATAAGCAGATTGAATTAGCAAATCTTTAAATGCAGCAGTCTATGTTCGCAGCAAGGGAAGTGGAATCCAAACCCTCACTACCCTCTCACATTGCAACCCCATCACCCCAAAAGGAGATGTCCAGTCCTAATATTATAAGCTGGAGTAAATTAGTTGAGTCATGGAACAACAAAGAGGAGAAATACATTGTCCAAGAGTGTGAGGTACAAAATGAGGCTAGTCATTTTCAAGTCCCTCCCACCCTTCCTCAAGAAGCTTCTTGTACTCCATGGCAGCCTTCATGCACTCCCTATTTCTATGAAGATTCCTATGAGCTCCAAGAAAGACGCTTTCAAGAAAATCTAGCTAAGCAAATTGAGGAATTAGAAGCAAAGGTGAGATTGCTTAGTGAAGGAGAGATGGGGGTTTCAGACCTTAGAGAGGAGCCTACGCCAAAAGACACCCCTTTTACCAATCCTCAAGTCTCTCAACATGATGTCAAGATTCCAAGTTGGAGTGCCTGTCATGAATCGACTCGGGGCCTTGAAGATGATAAAGTTGCTGCCTGTTCATAAGGAAAAAGTTCCAATCCCAAGGTCATGAGTTGGAAGCAAACAATAGAATCATGGGATAGGAAGGAGGAAGAGAAAAGTTTTGCTCAGAACCTTAAAGAAGGCGAAGCTGCTCCTACTCATCATGATGATGCTTGTGACCTCCAAGAAAAGCTCTCCCAAGAAAGTATATCCAAAAAAATTGCAGAATTGGAATCCAGAATGAGTTTCCTAAGCCAAAGTGTGATGGACAGTTTAGATCAAGCAGAAGATCCTACATTTGAACACACCCCATCTACACCCCTCTAAGAGAGCTATCAAGCCACATCTGATATAGATGAAGTATTGGCCAAATGGGAGGAGAATCATTTGATTCTAGCTCAAGGATTGCCTCTGCTTCCACCTAAGTTTAACCTTCAGCGTTCCACTTCATCCCTTCTCAGAGAGGAACCTGTTTTGAAAGAAGCAAGTGAGGAAGAGATGATCCAATTTGTAGTTGTTCAGGAGGTTATCATGGATGACCATGAGGAGGAAATAATCATGGATGCTCTTTTTGAAGACATCATCAACAATGGAGAAGACAAAGGTCATGCATACATGTGGATGTTCCTGTAATATGAAGAGGAACATAAGCATGCTGAGCTCTCTCCTCCCTTGTTTGATGAACTTCTTTGTTTCTTTGATGAGGAATATGACCATGCCATGGAACCCAAGGTGGAAGAGGATCAAGAAAAGGAGATACCTGTCTATTTTGAAGAACACTTTGAAGGAGAGATCCTTGAGTAAGAATGTGATGTTATGTGGGATGAGTAATCAGTCTGTGATCTCATTTCAGACATTACAACAGTCACCCTTCTTCAAGAAAGCCATGATCAAGCAGAAGATAAATTTGACAGTCTCTTCAATGAAGCAGAAGGGGACAAGTCAATCCATGATGCATATCAAGGGGCTTATGGTGATAAGCTAACAACCATGGATTTCTTGGTAAAACACACCAGCATGAAGAACCAGCATGAGGCAAGCTTCCAAGAACAAGAAGAATACATATATGTAGGAAGCATGTTTGCCCCTGATTCATTTGGATACAAGCCAATCAAGGTGATAGGCAAGAAGAGCAAGTCACCAAGTCTCCATTCCATTCAGCCACTTGTTTGGCATCATAAGTTTTCTTGTTATGAAGGAGACTTAAGAAGTTTTTCCTTTGCTCCAAGAGGGAGGCAAATATACCGGGTTAGCTGTACATAATAGTTGCTTTCAGATATTCTTTCTCTATTTTTCCTAAGTGTTGTTTGCACAGGTAGTGTTTTTTAGCCTTTGTTGTGTGTGTTTTCCTTTGTGTTTGGGGTAAGAACTTCGTAATTGATTCTTGGATGTCACAAGGTTGTTGCTAACTCTTTCAAAGTTGCACCTTGACCCCGTGCCCAATGGAATTTGAGGCTACTAGTTTGTAAGCATGGCAGGCATGCTTCCCTTGGGAATCGCCATTTTGTCAATCTCCTTCTTCCCTTGCTGTTTTGAGCTAGTTCAAATCTCGGGTTACACAAGTCTTTTAGCAAAAGGATGAACCAGTTCAAAGAATGCAAGGCCTTTACAAAGCTCTTAGGACATTTTGTCTGAAGAAATTCACAAGGAAAGAGACCAAAAATGTTTAAGACACTTGTCCTTAAAAGTTGGAAAAGGTGGTTCAACGTTGGGGTTCAACGACACGATCTTTTCAAGAGCTTTTGAACTTTGAACGTTGAAGTTAAACAATGTTGAACTGGTTCAATCAGTTGGTTCAATCAACCGGTTCAAGAAGTTGGTTCAACTAGTTGGTTCAATCAATCAGTTCAAGTTGCTTGGTTCAAATGGTTTGGTTCAAGCGGTCAATTGAATGAACGCGACTCCTTGCAGGACACAGTGATGAACCGTTGAACCATTGAACTCTGAAAAAGGGTTCAGGTTCAAGTTCAATCGGAAGGTTTAAGAGTCTCTTACAAAGCTCTAAAGGGCAAGTGCCCTAACGGGGGACTCTCAGCAACCGCGAAATGAACCTTTCTCAAGGCCCGAACGGACACCTTCCCTTCGGGAGGTTCTAAAGACAAAAGCACAACCAAAGGAAAAGGCCGAAGGAATAGAAAGCTGAAGGAAGGGGAAAGCCAAAGGAATTCAACGGGGTGACAGGTCTGCGGGCATCAAATTGGGCATCATGAACTAGCCGTTGGAATCTAGACGTCAGATGACGTCCTCAAAGATGTCAAATTCAAGACAAAAAGATAGATGTTGGCTTTCAAATGGCGACGGGTGCGCGAACGTCAACTTTACGACAATAAAATAGCCGTTCACCTTTAAATGCTTGAGCACGAACCCGAAGGAATTCAAAGGCCTTAAGGCCAAAAGGAAGAGACTACCGAGAAGGGAGCCCAAAGAGCCAAAGGTTGATAGAAGATAGCCCCGAGGGTTCAAATTGTCGAAAAGAGCCTAGAGAGGAAAAGACAAAGTTGGGAAATGACAAAAAGTCAAGAGTGAACTCAATGATCTGCCAAGTGCAGAAACGGACAAAACAGTCCAAGTGGCAAAAGGTGTTGGCACAAAGATTTATTCCCGCGGTTGACATAGTCTCTGCCAAGTGGTCATCAAGGAGCACAAACAGTGAACGACGCGACCTATTTTTTTCACTTTGCATTGATGAGCAGACAAACCGCGTGAATGTCTTGAAGGAGCAGTCTTGTTTGCAGACAAATGGTGCGGCCATGTTTTCACACATGACGTTTAACAGATTTTTAACATAAAAGACAAAACTAGAGCCAACACAACATTCGTTTTCAACGTTTTCCTCTTCCCAATGCTCTCAACGCACATAGGCCACTTGTAAAATGGCACCATTACTTTTTCTCTATATATATATATTGTAAATTCTCATTTTGAAAGAGGATCTCTTGGCTTGTAAGACAAAGCTCTTTCAAATTTTACTTTGAATCAAGACAACATTTTTACCTCCATTTGAGCTTACACTTTTGCATGTCTATGGCTTTGTTTTGTGTTAAGCCATTTTTATTTTATGCTTTCATAGAACGATTCCAGCATGTCTAGTGTATTGTGAAGTTTCTTCTTTTCCAGGTCTACCAGAAGTGTCTACAACAGAGTATAGGCGTATGTGAACACGCTGCCATAGTGTGTCTTAGAACACCTCAGGTAGTTCTTCCTCCCTGTATCTCCAAAAGACCCCTGGCTCACTGATGTAGAAGAGTTTCTCATATCAAATGAAGTGTATGCCAACTTGTTCTTGGTGGAAAGTGTAGGCTCAAGCTAAGTAGATCAAACCATTTTTGGTGTATCACCTTTTAGTTTAGGTTTTGTTTCAGAAATCTTTCTCTCTTTTCACCCCCCCATTGTTAGTAGTACAAAATCCAGGACCACAGAGATACATCAAAGGGAGCTAGCCCTTATCTAGAGACTCTCCCCTCAATTTTGCTAGACCCACAGGCAAGAGAGGAGTTTTCATTATGTCGCGTGGAAGAGAGAAGCTCAGTCTTCTCTAAAGGGTGCAATCCACAGCATCAATAGTTTTTGGCATGCCTGATGGGACAAAATTTTAACACTCAAAAAAGTTCCAAGATTGGTGATGGTCCTATTACAGCAGAACGAACCATTAATACAACATCTGACCTTTAATCAGACGATTGTGAGACAAGTTTTGTCCAAAAAGTTGAAGAATTTTGGTGTGTTCTTCAACCAACCAACGTTTTGAGGCTTTTTCATCAACACTAATGGCAACTCTGAGTTGAATCAGCTGGTTAAGTAGTCCTTGTGCCATCAAGAAATCATATTTTGGTATGTATAATTCCATTGCTCACAACCATGGGTCTTGTGTTCATATAATTTTGATCAAGCTCAGATTGTTCATGAAATCACCTCAAGCAACAAGGATGCGTATGGTTATGAGTTTTGCCCTTTGCAGATTAGCGAAACATTTCGGGCTTTGCCTCTTCTTCCTCAGTTTGAGCAAGTCCTTGGCCAACTTGGCTATGATCCTTACCAACCTTGTGTTGATCCTTATCAGGGCCAATATGACCAGTCTCAGTCCTGTCATGAGCTATATCAGTCTTTGACCAATCTTCTCAATGTGTCACTTCTACTCAACCTAATCTCTTTGCCAATCAACCCATTTCCACCTTCAAACAAGCACTGCTAGGATATGAAAAGTATGTAGTAAAGCTTGACACCAGAAGGGGATGTGGCCAAGAAATCCCTGATCATGTCATCTATCAAGTGAGAAATGCACTAGCTCTGGTTAAGAGTGAATGGGCTCCCATTGAAAGAGCCAATTGGCAAAGGCTTACAAATGAGATGCTGGATGTGAGTGGTTTGATTGCATCTTTGGAAGGGAGGCTGAGTATTCATGAGAGGCAGCCTTACCAAGTCTATCAACCTGCATACCCGCCGCCCCAAATTTCATATCAGCGTTACACAGCCCCTGCTCATGAGCCAAGTCAAGCATGTCAAAGTCCTTTCCCCAATCATGTTGAGGAGAGTCCCAAAACAATAAATCTTGTTTTTAAGGCCAATCTTGATAAGTAGATTGAATTGGCAAATCTTCAAATGCAACAGTCTATGTTGGCAACAAGGGAAGTGGAATCCAAACCCTCACTACCCTCTCACATTGCAACCCCATCACCCCAAAAGGAGATGTCCAGTCCTAATATTATGAGTTGGAGTAAAGTAGATGAGTCATGGAACAACAAGGAGAAGAAAGACATTGTCCAAGAGTGTGAGGTACAAAATGAGGCTAGTCCTTTTCAAGTTGCTCCCACCCTTCCTCACGAAGCTTCTTGTACTCCATGGCAGCCTTCATGCACTCCCCATTTCCATGATGATTCCTATGAGCTCCAAGAAAGATGCTTTCAAGAAAATTTAGCTAGGCAAATTGAGGAATTAGAAGCAAAGGTGAGATTGCTTAGTGAAGGAGAGATGGAGGTTTCAGACCTTAGAGAGGAGCCTACGCCAAAAGACACCCCTTTTACCAATCCTCGAGTCTCTCAACATGATGTCAAAATTCCAAGTTGGAGGAGTACCTATCATGAACCGGCTCGGGACTTTGAATATGATAAAGTTGATCCTTGTTCACAAGGGAAAAGTTCAAATCCCAAGGTCACGAGTTGGAAGCAAACAATGGAATCATGGGACAGGAAGGAGGAGGAAAAAGATTTTGCTCGAAACCTTGAAGAAGGCGAAGCTGCTCCTACTCATCATGATGATGCTTGTGACCTCCAGAAAAAGCTCTCCCAAGAAAGTATAGCCAGAAAAATTGCAGAATTGGAATCCAAAATGAGGTTCCTAAGCCAAAGTGTGATGGACAGTTTAGATCAAGCAGAAGATCCTACATTTGAACACACCCCATCTATACCCCTTGAAGAGAGCTATCAAGCTACATCTGATATAGATGAAGTATTGGCCAAATGGAAGGAGGAGAATCATTCGATTCTAGCTCAAGGATTACCTCCGCTTCCACCTAAGTTTAACCTTCAGCCTTCCACTTCATTCCTTCTCAGAGAGGAACTTGTTTTGAAAGAAGCAAGTGAAAAAGAGAGGATCCAATTTGCAGTTATTCAGGAGGTTATCATGGATGACCATGAGGAGGAAATCATCATGGATGCTCTTTTTGAAGGCATCATCAACAATGAAGAAGACAAAGGTCATGCATACATGTGGATGTTCCAGCAATATGAAGAGGAAGATAAGCATGGTGAGCTCTCTCCTCCCTTGTTTGATGAACTTCCTTGTTGCTTTGATGAGGAATATGACCATGCCATGGAATCCAAGTTGGCAGAGGATCAGGAGGATGCCTTAGAACAACTAGAGACTCTGGTCTTTGAGCAAGAAAAAGAGAGGCCTATCTATCTTGAGGAACGCTTTGAAAGAGAGAGCCTTGAGCAAAAAGGTGATGTTCTGTGGGATGAGCAATCAATCTGTGATCTCATTTCAGACATCACAACAGTCACCCTTATTCAATAAAGCCATGATCAAGTAGAAGATAAATTTGACAGTCTTTTTAATGAAGCAAAAAGGGACAACTCAATCCATTATGCATATCAAGGGGCTTATGGTGATAAGCTAACAGCCATGGATTTCTTGGTTAAACACACCAGCATGAAGAACCAGCATGAGGCAAGCTTCCAAAAATAAGAAGAATACATATATGTAGGAAGCATGTTTGCCCTTGATTCATTTGGATACGAGCCAATCAAGGTGGCAAGCAAGAAGAGCAAGTCACCAAGTCTCCATTCCATTCAGCCACTTGTTTGGCATCATAAGTTTTCTCGCTATGAAGGAGACTTAAGAACTTTTTCCTTTGATCCAAGAGGGAGGCAAATATACCGAGTTAGCTGTACATAATAGTTGCTTTCAGTTTTTCTTTTTCTGTTTTCCCTAAGTGTTGTTTGCACAGGTAGTGTTTTTTAGCCTTTGTTGTGTGTGTTTTCCTTTGTGTTTGGGGTAAGAACTTCGTGATTGATTCTTGGATATCACAAGGCTGTTGCTAACTCTTTCAAAGCTGCATCTCGACCCCGTGCCCAATAGACTTTGAGGCTACTGGTTTCTAAGCATAACAGGCATGCTTCTCCTGGGAATCACCATTTTGTTGACCATTTTGGCCCTGCAGGGCAAAATTGGTCTCCTTCCTCTGCTGTTCTGAGCCAGTTCAAATCTCGGGTTGCACAAGTCTTTCAGCAAAAGGATGAACTAGTTCAAAGAATGCAAGGCCCTTATAAATCTCTTCGGACGTTTTGTTTGAAGAAATTCACAAGGAAAGAGACCGAAAATGTTCAAGACAGTTTTCCTTAAAGGTTGGAAAAGGTGGTTCAACGTCGGGGTTCAATGACACGATCTTTCTAAGAGCTTTTGAACTTTGATTGTTGAACTTAAACAATGTTGAACTGGTTCAATCAGCCAGTTCAAGTAGTTGGTTCAACTAGTTGGTTCAATCAGTCAGTTCAAGTAGTTGGTTCAACTAGTTGGTTCAATCAGTCAGTTCAAGTTGTTTGGTTCAAACAGTTTGGTTCAAGTGGTCAATTGAATGAACGCGAATCTTTGCAAGACACAATGATGAACCATTGAACCATTGAACTCTGAAAAAGGGTTCAAGTTCAGGTTCAATCGAAAGGTTTAAGAGTCTTTTACAAAGCTCTGAAGGGCAAGTGCCCTTGCAGAGAACTCTTGGCGACCGCAAAATGAACTTTTCTCAAGCCCCGAAGGGACACCTTCCCTTCAGGAGGTTACAAAGACAAAATCCCGACCAAAGGAAAAGGCCTAAATAACAGAAAGCCAAAGGAAGGGGAAAGCCAAAGGAATTCAAAGAGGTAATAGGCCCACAGACGTCAAATTGGGCATCATGAACTAGCTATTGAAATCCGAACATCAGATGACATCCTCGAAGATGTCAAATTCAGGACAATAAGATAGTCGTTGGCTTTCAAATGGCGACGGGTGTGCGAACATTAACTTTACGGCAATGAAATAGACGTTGACCTTTAAATGCTTGAACACGAACCCGAAGGAATTCAAAGGCCTCAAGGCCAAAAGGAAGAGACCGCCGAGAAGGGAGCCCAAAGAGCCAAAGGTTGATACAAGATAGCCCCAGGGGCTCAGATTGTCAGAAAGAGCTAAGAGAGGAAAAGACAAAGCTGAGAAATGACAAAAAGTCAAGAGTGAACTCAGTAATCCGCCAAGTGTAGAAACAGACAAAACAGTCCAAGTGGCAAAAGAAGGTGTCGACACAAGGAGTTATTCCCGTGGTTGACATAGTCTTTGCCAAGTGGTCATCAAGGAGCATGTTGACGCAGTGGATTGCACCCTTGACAAGAGACTGAGCTCTTGTCTTCCATGCATCACAATGGAGACTCCTCTCTTGCTTGTGGGTCTGGCAAAACTGAGGGAAGAGTCTCTAAATAAGGGCTAGTTCCCTTTGATGCATCTGAGTTATTCTAGTAAGTTGCTAATATATATATATATATATATATATATATATATATATATATATATATATAATGGAGGATGAAAAGGGAGAAGGATTACTGAAAAACATAACCTAATCTAAGAGGGTGATGCACCAAACAAGTTTGATCTACTCACAATCACACTCTGAACCATAATAACACATACATACATTTTAACTAGTAAAAGGACCAGACTGCAGAGAGCTTGACAGGGAGGCTTTAGTAAAACAAAAAAAAAAAGACTTACCATAGGCGCTGTAGGAAAAACACACTGTCTAGTAACCTCCTTCTGCCTCTGTGCTCCAAGTACGGCTCTTCTTGTCATCTGAAAGAATGGTGCTTTGTATATACCAGGTGCATTGGTGTCAACCCTGTGAAAGCATTAGAAAGCAATGACTGGACACAAGACTAACACTCAGACACACTCAGAGATATATCCAATCAGAATAGAGGTAAAAAATGCATATTCTATTGATTCCAGGCGAAAAATGGTAGGGCTTCACCTTACAATGTGAGAGATCCCCTCTCAAATGAGAAGTTTACAATATATAGAGAGAGAAGTAAAGGTGCCCCTTTTGAAAAAGACTTTGGCGCCTTTTCACAAGTTGGCCCATGTGCATTGAGAGCGTTGGAAAGAGGACGCCGCTGAAATAGGATATCATCCTTCTAGAAGAGCCCTGTTAGAACCATGTTGTGTAATAGTCGGTCTTGACTTTGGTGTTCGAACATTAATATGAAAACATGGGCCACACCTCTTTTTCTGCAAACAAGACTGCTCCTTCAAGATATTCACGCAGTTTGTCTGCTCATTAATGTAAAATAAAGAAAACGGGTCGCGCCATTCACTGTTTGCGCCCTTTGATTACCACTTGGCAGATACTGTGTCAACCGTTGGAGTAACTCCTTGAGTCAACACAAAGGGAAGAAGGGGACCAATTTTGTCCTGTTGGACCAAAAATGGTCAACAAATTGGCGACTCCTAAGGGAAGCATCCCTGTTATGCTTAGAAACCAATTGCCTTAATGTCCACTAGGCACGGAGTCAGAATGCAACTTGAAAAAAGTTAACAACAGCCCTGATAGATCTAAGAATCAATCATGAAGCTTTTACCCCCAAAACACAAAGGAAAACACACACAAGGCTAAAAACCACTACTTGTGCAAACAACACTTAAGGAAAACAGAAAAACAAACTGAAAGCAAACTACTATGTACAACTAACTAGGTATTATTGCCTCCCTACTGGATCAAAGGAAATTTTTTTTAAGTCTCCTTCATGGCAAGGAAACTTATGGTGCCAGACAAGTGGCTGAATGGAATGGAGATTTGGTGACCTGCTCCTCTTGCCTGCCACCTTGATTGGCTTGCATCCGAGTGGATCAGAGTCAAACATGCTTCCAACATATATGTACTCTTCTTGTTCTTGGAAGCTTGTCGAATGCTGGCTCTTCATGCTGGTGTGTTTCATCAAGAAATCAATGGCTGTTGGCTCATCACCATAAGCCCTTTGATATGCATAGTCCCTTTGCAGTGCACCATGATTTGACTCATTTCTTTCTGCTTCATTGAAGACCTTGTCAAATTCATCTTCTGCTCCCTCATGGCTTTCTTGAAGAAGGGTGACTGTTGTGATGTCTGAAATGGAATCACAAACTGATTGCTCATCCCACAGAACATCACTTTTTTGTTCAAGGCTCTCTTCTTCAAAGTTGTTCTCAAGATGGACAAGCCTCTCCTTTTCCTGCTCAAGGATCAAAGTCTCTAGTTGTTTAAAGACATCCATCTGATCCTCCTCCAACTTAGGCTCCATGGCATGGTCATCCTCCTCATCGAAGCAACAAGAAAGTTCATCAAAGGAGGAGAGAGATCACCATGCTTACGTTCCTCTTCATATTACTGAAACATTCGCATGTATGCATGACCTACCTCTTCTCCATTGTTGATGATGTCTTTGAAAGGAGCCTCCATGATGATTTCATCTTCTTTGACATCCATGATAGCCTCTTGGGAAACTGCAAATTGGATCTTTCTTCTTCACTCGCCTCCTGCAAAAGAGGTTCCTCCTTGAGAAGGACTGAAGTGGAACGTTGATGATTAAAACCATGTGGAAGAAGAGGCAGTCTTTGAGCCAGAATCGAATGATTCTCCTCTTTCCATTTGGCCAACACTTCATCTATATCAGGGGTGGCCTGATAGCTCTCTTGGAGGTGTGTAGATGGGGTGTGTTCAGACATGAAATCTGCTGTTTGGTCTAACCGCCCATCAGACATTGGCTGAGGAATCTCGCTCTGGACTCCAACTCTGCAATTCTTCTGGCTATATCTTTTTAGAAGAGCCTTTCTTGGAGGTCACAAGCATCATCATGATGAGTAAGAGCAGCTTTATCTTCTTCAAGGTTTTGAGCAAAACCTTTCTTCTCCTTCTTGCCCCATGATTCCATTGTTTGCTTCCAACTCATGACCTTGGGATTGGAATTTTCTCCTTGTGAATAGGGAGCAACTTTATCCTCTTCAAGGTCGTGAGCTGGTTCATGATATTCTCTCTTCCAACTTGGAATCTTGACATCATGTTGAGAGACCTAAGGAAGTTGAGGAAGACTAAGAAGGGTCTGCTCATGCACATGAAGAAATTTTTGAAGAGAGATGTGCTGGTTCATGGTATTCCCTTCAAAGGAGGATTCGCAACCTAAGGAATTGAGAAGGTTCATCTCCATGAGAGGTTGCTCTAATGCCCTTTGATGTTTGAAAGCTAGGCGCAAGGGGTTGAGAGTGAGATTAATTGATGCATTAGATGAGTTAGAGTGAGCAAGTGCTATTTGGTAGAAAGAATTTGGTGCACAAAAGGGGTCTTTCTTTAAAATATGAGGGGGCACACAAGGTTGACTGCCTTGAATGAATGGACTCTTCCATTTTACTACCTCTTCCTTCATGAATTGCAAGGCCTGAGCTTGCCTGAACAAACACTCTTCTTTGTGCATAAACTCTTGCTGATATCTATACTGCTCATCTAATCTGTCTATTTCTATCACTTGCTTCTCAAACTCTAGTGCTACTTCCCTTATTGTTGAAGGGGAACTAGGAGAGCTGCTTGAGGTGATTCCATGAACACCTTGAGCTTGATCAAAATTATACAAAAGAAAACAAGGTCCATGGTTCTGAGTAATGGAATCATACATACCAAAATATGATTTCTTGATGGCACTAGGATTGCTTAACCAGCTGATTCAACTTGGAGTCGCCATTGGCATTGATGAAAAAGCCTCCAAAGGCTGGTTGGTTGAAAAACACACCAAAATTCTTCAACTTTTTAGACAAAACTTGTCCCACAATCGCCTGATTAAAGATCAAATGTTGTATTAATGGTTCGTTCTGCTGTAACAGGACCAACACCAATCCTGAAACTTTTCTGAGTGTTAAAACATGATCCCACCGGGCATGCCAAAAACTGTAGATGCGGTGGATTGCACCCTTGACAGGTGGTCGAGCCCCTGTCTTTCACGCGTCAAAATAGAAACTCCTCTCTTACCTGTGGGCTTGGCAAAACTGAGGGGAAAGTCTCTAGATAAGGGCTAGCTCCCTTTGATGTATCTCTAAGGTCTTGGATTTTCTACTGCTAACAAATAAATTAAAAAAAGGGGGGGTTGAAAAGGGAGAAGGATGCTGAAAATAGAACCTAAACTAAATGGTGATACACCAAAAATGGTTAATATACTTAGCTTGAGCCTATACTTTCCACCAAGAACAAGCTGGCATACACTTCATTTGATATGAGGGACTCTTCTACATTAGTGAGCTAGGGGTCCGTGGAGATACATGGAGAAAGAACTACCAGAGGTGTTCAAAGACACACTATGGCAGCCTGTTCACATACACCTATACTCTGTTGTAGACACTTCTGGGAGACCTGCAGAAGAAGAAACTTCACAATGCACTAGACATGCTAGAATCGTTCTGTGAAAGCATAAAATAAAATGATGTAACACAAAATGAAAACATAGACATATACATGAGTGCAAGTTCAAATGGAGGTAAAATTTGCTAAGTCTTGATTCAAGGTAAAATCTGGCAGAGCTCTGCCTTACAAGCCAAGAGCTAATTGGGCATATCTTTGCCTTACAGGCTAAGAGATCTCTTCTAAAATGAGAAGTTTACAATATATAGAGAGAGAAAAAGTAAAGGCAGCGCTTTGGAAAAGACTTTGGCACCTTTTTACAAGTTGGTCCATGTGCGTTGAGAGCATCGGGAAGAGGAAGTCGCTGTTGCTGATATCATCTTTTTAGAAGAGGCTTGCTGGAACCATGTTGTGTAATCCCCAGTCTTGACTTTGGCGTTCGAACATTAATGTGAAAACATGGACCGAGCCTCTTTTTTTGCAAACAAGACTGCTCCTTCAAGATATTCATGCGATTTGTTTGCTCATTAATGTAAAGTGAAGAAAACGGGTTGCGTTGTTCACTGTTTACGTCCTTTGATGACCACTTGGCAGATACTGTGTCAACCGCTGGAGTAACTCCTTGAGTCGACACTTTCTTTTGCCACTTGGACTGTTTTGTCTGTTTCTGCACTTTGTCTCTTCCTGACTTTGTCTTTTCTGGCTACTTCGGCCCTCGGGGGCTATCTTCTCAGCCTTGCTGGCTCCTTGGGCTCTTCTCTCAGTGGTTCTTCCTTTTGGACTTAAGGCCTTTGAATGCATTTAGGTCCGCGCTCAAGCCTTTAAAGATCAATGGCTATTTCATTGCCATAAAGTTGACATTCGCGCGCCCGTCACTGTCTAAAAGCCAACGGCTAGTTTATTGCCCTGAATTTGACAGCTTTGGGGACATCACTGGTCATTTGGATTCCAACGGCTAGTTCATGGTGCTTAATCTTGACGTCTTCGAGCCCGTCACCCTCCTTGGCACTTCCTTCAGCGTTTTCCCTGTGCTTCGGCTTTTGAGAAAGGTCCTTTTGGTAGCCGAGAGTCCCCCACAAGGGCACCAGCCCTTCGAGGTCCTTCAGGCTCCTTTTGACAGTCACATCCTTCGGACAAAATGTCCGAAGGATATGTTTCCTTTATGCTTTTTTGCTTACCCTTTTTCTGTCGACTTTTCTTTCGGCCATTTTTCCTGCAGACAAAATGTCCGCAAGAATTATTTCGATCACTTTGACCTTCAGAATCCTTCGGGTTTTTTCCCTGCGTTTGTCCGAAGGAATTCCTTCGGACAATAGTCCGAAGAAAGTCATTTTATTGAAGGGCCTTGTCTTTTATTTCTGCCGAATTTTCTTCTGAAGGATTTCTTTGCCTTGTGAATTTCTTCAGATAAAATGTCCGAAGGAATTCCTTTGGGCATTTTGTCCAGAGAAATTCTTACCCTTTTGGCCTTCTCTTTGATCTCTTTGTCAATGTTCCCTGCCCTCCACAAGGGCACTTGGTCTCCAAAATTGCCTTTCGAAAAAGTTACAAAGGTTCTTCTTTTGCCTGATTACCCTCTGCAAGGGCACTTGTCCTTCGGGCTGTGGGAGACTCCTTTGAACCGTTCCTTTGAACCAAACGTTGAACCAACTCTTTGAACCAAGCCGACTAAACTAAGCCTTTGAACCAAGTTGACCGAACCAAGTCGTTGAACCAAACTGACTGAACTGAAAATGGTTCAAAGTTCAAGTTCAAAGTTCTTGGAAAGCTCATGGCATTGGACCCCAACATTGAACCACTTTTCTAACCTTAAGGAAAGGTGTCTTGAATCATTTTTTCGCTCTTTTTCCTTGTGAATTCCCTCGGACAAGAGTCTGAAGAAGCTTTGTAAAAGCCCTTTCATTCTTTGAACTGGTTCATCTTCTGCTGAAAGACTTGTGCAATCCAAATTGAACTGGCTCAGAATAGCAAGAGAAGGGGACTGATTTTGCCCTGTTGGACCAAAAATGGTCAACAGAGCACAAACAATGAACGACGCGTCCTGTTTTTCTTCACTTTGCATTGATGAGCAGACAAATCGCGTGAATGTCTTGAAAGAGCGGTCTTGTTTGCAAACAAACGACGCGGCCCATGTTTTCACACATGACGTTTAATATATTTTGAACACAAAAGACAACTGGAGCCGACACAACATTCTTTTTTAACGTTTTTCCTTCCCAATGCTCTCAACGCACATAGGCCACTTGTAAAAGGGCACCATTTCTTCTTCTCTCTCTATATATATTGTAAATTCTCATTTTGAGAAGGGATCTCTTGGCTTGTAAGGCGGAGCTCTGCCGGATTTTACCTTGAATCAAGACAACATTTTTACCTCCATTTGAGCTTACACTTTTGCATATGTCTATGACTTTGTTTTGTGTTAAGTTATTTTTCTTTTATGCTTTCACAGAACGATTCCAACATGTCTAGTATATTGTGAAGTTTTTTTTTTTACATGTCTATCAGAAGTGTCTACAGCAGAGTATAGTCGTATGTGAACACGCTGCCATAATGTCTTAGAACACCTCTGGTAGTTCTTCCTCCCTGTATCTCCAGAGGACCCGTAGCTCACTGATGTAGAAGAGTTTCTCATATCAAATGAAGTGTATGCCAACTTGTTCTTGGTGGAAAGTGTAGGCTCAAGCTAAGTAGATCAAACCATTTTTTGTGTATCACCTTTTAGTTTAGGTCCTGTTTCAGCAATCTTTCTCTCTTTTCACCCCCTTCCATTGTTAGCAGTAGAAAATCCAGGACCACAAAGATACATAAAAGGGAGCTAGCATTTATCTAGAGACTCTCCCCTCAGTTTTGACAGACCCACAGACAAGAGAGGAGTTTCCATGGTGCCGCGTGGAAGAGAGAAGCTTAGTCTTCTCTCAAAGGTGCAATCCACAGCGTCAACACATTGACAAGCAAAATTAAACTTAGGAATAGACAAAACAACATCAAGCAAGAAGCATTACCTGGGGGTACACTATGGGGAGAAATTTCCTTGGTAATTTGAGAGGCGGTGCCATGGCACTGAGCTCCTCCCTCGTCTATCTCAGCTTCAACAACTGGATGGGAAGGTAGGGAGGTCATTATATATCCTAAGCTCACATAAGGGTGTGGCTCCTAAATGGCAATAAATGTTATTAGCCCGCAGGCACCAACAAGGACCGCGATATGGTTTAGAACTCGATAAGAAATGATAGCCACAATGCGCATAGCCAAAACCCTAGCAAAGCATTTTTTCCTCTTTGTCCATCAATTAAAAGTAAGCAATCATTGGATTACTACAAAAAAAAATCCATTTGAACAATTATGTAACGCTTATTGTCCAATCTTGTGCTCAAAGATAGATCTTTTGCATATAATTATTTACATTGCCCTATCTTTAACATATTTCAATAGTTACCAACTTTTTTAGGAAAATTTTGATGCTCTTTAAGTGAACTTCACCCACCACTTATCTAATCACATGAAACAAATATAGATAAATCTTATATTTATTGTATAACATTTCAATGCATTATGCCAAAGACATTGATTCATCCAAAGTTGATTCACATAAAATGTTTCCATTTTCTATAGCTCTTTAAATCCTAAAATATAAAGCCACATTTGGAGTAAGAACTTTCTATCAAGAAAGTCATTACTCAACAAATGGTGATAGGTCTAAAACTCTATCTTACAGTTGAAACACATGGCTGTGATTTTGCAACCTTCCTTTAACTTATTCTCAATTTCATTCAGGGTAGAAATTTAGGCTTACTCTAAATTAGTTGTGTACACTCCATAAAATTATTTTTCCCTGTATCTATTTCTATTAGATGTTACATCACTACTGAAAATTAATCCATTTCTTCTTCCTTTCACTTTTTATCATTGTAACAGTCTTGAGCGGTTGAACCATAAATTCAACAAAGATATTAGCATGGTGTGAGACAATTCAACACTATTCTCTTTTACATACGTGCATAGCAACTCAAACAACTTGCATGTTGTAATCTTTGACACTAGAGCTACCAAATTTATGAGTTTACTTTTTGTAGGAAAATATAAACCCAACATCGATTTAAAAAAAACCATTCAAACTCAATTCATATATAGAACCTTGGGTTCCACTAAGTGAACATTGGGAAACTCCTTACTCTGAAACCACTTGCTCTATAACCTTGCTCTTTTGAAAAAAGCTAGTGAGTTTATTGATGTGATTGTTTATTTCAACTACATGAATAGATAAACTAGTAAGTGGAATAAGGTCCTCTAAAGCAAACTATATGACCTTTGCTTCTTGCAAGAATGATGGGTAGAATAGATCAAGCACAAATTGAAAAGGCAAAACGCTTTGAACTTTGTTATGTATAGGGCCAATGAAGATAGAATCTAAAAACACAAATCTCCCTTGAAAAAGGCATAGAGATAACTGAATGAACTTTATAGATAAGTAATAATCATTATGAGATGAATAATTACATATAATTTCTTGCAGAAAATCTTAAAACTTGAAAAAGAAAAACTGTTTGAACTTGACCATGTTTAGGACCAACGGGTATGATAGAATCAAGAGACAATTCTCCCATGAAAATGGCAGTGTGATTATTGAATGGTAGTGAACTGATCCCATCCTCAAAAATGCATGTGCAGAAAATGGTGAACTTATTGGAATCGACATCTATTAGTTGCAGTTGGTGAATCCATGTCTTTCGGATATTCCACTGCCACATTACTGCCTACCCGAATCTTCAGACTGAATTGTTTCTATATATATTACAACAATTTTACTTACACAAACTCTTGGTTTCATTCATCTTTTAATTGTCCTAAACCAAATAAGAAACTATATATCGCTGAGGATCACCTAGTGATGGATGATTAATAAGGTTAACCTTAGAACACAAGGATGACAATTTGCCCAAGTCTTGCATCAAAACTCATTGATGGGAGGGCAAGTGACCCACTTGTTAGGAGAACAAAATTCTTCCCATGGATATGGAACAAGGCATCTACGGTTTAAAAATCTTAAGATTGTTTAGCTGTGTAAATTCCTTTTGTCCTATGGATACTTCATGCCTAAAAGTATATATTTAGTCACTTTTGATAGAAACTAATATCCCCAGTTTTAGTTATATATTTTGGTCCATAATAAAAACCACAATCATTTTGGTAAACAAATTCACCATAAATGTTTTTTACTATTTATGCAATGATTGTGTCCAAGCACAATATAGGTGCATGGACTAGTTAAAGTTTTCAATCACACCCTTCTAAAATTTTATAGATTACAATTTTGAGCTTCAGCAGTTCACAGGGCTGACAATTTTAATTTCCCAAAGAATTTGAGAATGTGTTGAGAAATTTCGTGTGGTTTCTCTTGCTGGATGAAGTGATGGCCACCTTCAATAACAACTACTTCCTGAAGTGCGGGTACATTTTTCTTCAACTCTCCTCCATGGACATAGTTTTTGATCCTGGGGGTAGTGTATACAAAGTCTTTATCTCCAGTTATATACTTGGTTGGAACCACGATTTTTGCCCCCGTCCAGGGGGCTAGAAGCTCCCAATTTCTGCATTAAAATAACCCATTTAGTCAGACTAAAATCCCATGCCTTTAAAAAAGCTTATGCAAACACACAGTGCTTTAAAAAACATCACTATATTTCAACAAGGTCGAGGGGTATCTTCCTAACCCTTAGGTGTCCTAGAGAATTGTCTGTTAAAATTCTTACAGGGAATAATTGAAGCTGTTATTTCTCCCAATTTTCTTTTATACAATATTAACGCAAGACACTTGGTAAGATGTTTTTAACTAGAGACACACAGTAAACCAATAAAACTGATCACGTCATTCATCATCCAAATTTTTGGACTGAGATATTAAAAAAGTATTTGATTCTAATGACACAATTGCTGTTTTACCAAGCCACCTGATGTTCTACTTGAAAGGATATAAAAATAAATTGAAAACTTTGGTAAATCGAAAACTTTTTTTTGAAAAACAAAGTACTTATATTTATATTAAAAAAATGTTGAAATATAACATCGACTCATTGGATTCAATAAGAACTGCCTTGCCAAAACATCTTCCAACGCTTAAAACACAAGTTCACAATACAAAAGATTGACAAAATAACAACTATTTTATTATGGTTAGAAAAATAATTAGTACAACCCTCTCATATGAAGTGATGAGGACCTTTGTGTATAACTAGAAGATCACAAAGGTCCAGGCATGAGAAAAATTATATACAAGAGCATGCATGAAGATGTAGATAGAAAAAACTAAGATAAAGCAAACCCAGAATGGTAAGATTCTATGTAGTCTATTCTTTAGAAGATCAAGATAACTAGTACAGATATCTTAAATGCATCTATCTGATATCTTGAGGCACCTATCTTAGATTTGTTACATACCACATTGATTAATGACTTTATTATCCTCTCCACAAGTTTCCTTCTAAATGGTGATAGATGGCCTCAATATAGCTGCACTTGTGCGTCACTCTTGAAAAAATATTTTCAAACAAAAAAAGGGCTTCAAACTCCACTGTATCCCCAAGATATTATGATTTTTCAATCAACTTCTCCAAGCAAGAAGGAAAAACATCCATATGATGGCCAAATGGACGTCAAATCTATGGTTGAAACTGCCCTATAACGGTCAAATGGACACCAAGTTCACCATTAATTTTTAGCATCTAACGGGCATTACAGTCCACCACCACCCCTATCTGCCATTGTTGGTTACGCCTATCGGCATAATTATGAAAATTATCTTGATCTACAATTATTATATGCACAAATTATTAAGTGTGCATGACTTAGGAACTATAATCTAACCTAAGTGATTGACAAAAGAGGTGTATTTACATACACCAACAAAAAGGACATATGAAATGAAATAGACTAATCTAATAAAAAATATTGGCCAGTCCAACATTTTAAAATACAACCTTCTGTAGCAGGACTAAGAACCATGACATCAAAGTAGCCACTAGTACAAAAACTGCTACTACTTTTCTAAGAACATTGAGAGCTCTAATTTAGGATCTGTACAATTTATCATATAGACGTTACTGAAATTATGTACATATACACTGTTTTTCTCCATGCTTAAAATGCTACTTTTGGCATTCCCAAATTGTGGAATTTGCTGGATATATGACTGAGTACTTCCCTCAAAGAAGACATTGGAGAACAGGATGTCATTAGAGAGGGAACTTCAAGAGGGCCCTTCTGTTTTGGGTAGCTTTGAGTGGTGGATTGCATGGATTCAGTATAAGCCCAGGTGGATGGGATGGTTTGTCTGGCAGTTGGTTTGTAGATTGGAATCCTCCAGTCTGTTGCTTATGCTTGTGTTCTACTACAATTACCAGTCTGTGATGTTGTCTCTTTGTAGCATGCTGAAGTTCAATGTTCTCCTACATGGCTTCAACAACCAGTCTTATAATTGGATCATACATTACGAGCTTATCAAGGGCCTGCAGCGTATGTTACAGGTAATCACAAATTTTCATCAATTGTGTGATGCCTTCATTTTTTCCTTCTATGTAATTGGTTAATTTTGTGATGCATTCTCCCAAACAAGAATCTTAACATCATGATTGCCAAATTTCTTACCCAACCGATTGATGCTTTCCTCCAGGCTGTTGATAGCTCTGACTATGGCGAAGCAAACCTGAATCAAATCGGGTTGGGAAGGGGAGAGACCACTACTTCAGCAGCAGCTGGAGGAGGGCTACCCATTGGGTGGACTCTCTATTTATGGGTCTGACTACTACCATAGTCCCTATTCCCATACCCATATTAGAGAACACAAAACCACTCTGATTGAAAGGGTTGTTAAACCTAGTGGTTACAGGAGGGGTAGTCCTATGGAAATGCATGGTAGAGATAGTCAAGCCTAACATACTATAGAATCTGTTATGCTGCTGAGGGGGAAGGGAGACTCGGCCTATAAAATGAAGCATTATCAGAATTTGCAATGGAAGATACAGGGCTGAAACATCTTAACTGGCCAACAATAATGATTGATAAAAGAAGTTGAGAGGAACCATTACCACCAAGGTACGTGGATTCCTATGCCTTCATTTTCTCCATGAAGTCTGATAGGTTCATATTCATGTGCCTGAAAAAATAGCTTCTTGGAAGAATGGAGGTTTGGATTGAATGACATGATAGCCCACAAATTTTCTTCCTTTTTCTAAACCGTTAAAGGCTTAATTTCTTTAAACAAACAATTGCATTTTGTGAACTTCCTATTTCTATTTATTGCATTTAACATCAGCCTAGGTCTTTTCCAGAGCTTCATGTTCTGAAAATTGTGCAAGGACAATCAAATAGACTTTCCTTGATGTGATTGAATGTGTTCTCAACAATGTTTACAAATCTTTGAAGGCATCTGAATGTTAATACCTTCTGTCCCAGAATGATCTCGGGGTTTACTATCATTATTAGCACTTGATGTCACATTTGCATGTTATTGATGAGGCTCGATGCAAGGAGTTTGGTGCTTACAAGTCTTCCCTATACTCTTTACCCTAAGGCTCAACATGGAAATTTCACCTTCATGACCCCTGATGAGCACTCAGTCAGCAAGGGCATGGCTGTAGTAGGCATTCATTTCTCTTTCCTAGCGGAGGAATTGAATCTAATCCAACCAAAATGCTCCGCTGAAAGCATTAAAGCCCACCTAGTTCATTTGATATCCAATGCATGTTTTAATTATGGGAGATTTGCAACTATTTGTCTGGTTTTTAGGCCATATACGTGTCCAAATTCATTCGCTTTACCATGATAGGAACATTTGCTTGTGGATTGCATTTGTAAAGTTTGGGACTGAGGTATGGATGAGAGAAGCAGTAATAAACAGTGGGATAAAGTTAAAGAAAACTGTTAAATAATGAGTGCTACAATGGTGAAGGGTGTGGGGATCATAGAAAGTGGGTCACTCAACTTAGCATTAGGTCGATTACAGTGTGGATATGAAAACCTATAAACAATGTGCTTACAAGGGCATCAGGGTCACCAGCAAGGGCAATTAGATATAATGAACAGTGGTATAAGATAAAAAGTTGCCAAAGCGTTGTGTTTGTCCATGATGAAGCGAAGGATTACGTAACGCATTAGGGTAAGAAAGGCTCGTGGAAATATCATGTGGTGTCTAGATTCTAGGCTGGATAAACTAAATTGACAACTTTGAATCGAAGGAATATTATTTAAAAGGGTGCTATGGGAGGAAATAGACACAAGAAAAAGGCTCAATTTTATTCTTTTTAAATCAATGAAGTGATTGGTATGAGGTATGGATAACGCCATGCTATTGTGGGGTGTAAATGTGCTAAGGTTCCAAACAGGAAGGCTTAGGCATGAGTAACACTGTGAAATGTAAGGGTCAGGGAGCAAATTAGATGTGTAAGGACTTACGGGCCATGCCATTTTCCGATTCACTCCGTTTTTTATGTCAACATAGGCAGGGTAAGGAATCAAAATTGCGTAGTTTTGCCACTGCCAAATGTCACCCATGCTGATTTGGATTGGTGAAATGGCATAGGATGGTGAGGGGGCTTGTAGAAGCAAATATCCAAAACAGTGATCCTATTGGCTTGGCATGAAAGGAAGATTGCTATGGAATTTAGTGCTTTCCATTGACCTTTCTCTTTGATGGGAGCCATTTGGATCAAGTCATATCCTACTTGGACATTTGCATCCAATCGAATTTTGCTTATATTCATTTCAATTGTTGTTGTGTAGTATAAGTCCACATGATGTAGGATTCATCCTAGAATGGTATTTGTACGGGAACACTATGAACTGATAATCTAAGTTCATGTGGAAAGCCTCATTTGCTAGCAATTCTGACACATGATTGTGGTGTCTTTTCTCGTGTATGGGTTGACTTTCCTTTATACTTTTGATCGTTAGAACAGTCTGCTCTAATATTGGCTCCATTTTCTAGTTGAGAAATTGTTTGTGAGCAGCTTCATTACCCTTAGTTGGCTCGTTGGATTCAGTAATCTGTTTTTGAATGAGATTCATAACCAATTTTGAGTCTCCTTCACTTGCAAATCTTTCAATTCCATGCTGATTTGCTAAATGAACCCCAACAAAAGAGCCAAGAGCTCTGTGAAATTATTTGATTGTGTTCCAAACAACTGAGTATAGCATATAATTAGTTCACCTTTGGAATCTCAAATTATTCCTCCAAAACCTTAAATCCCTGGGTTCTGTTTTAATGTCATCAAAATTGAGTTTAGACTGATAAGCTGGTGGAGGATTCTATTTGAAAGTTGGCCCCACACAAAGCCAGTGAGTTTTATATTTTAAAGGAAACTTCTAATTATTTTCTGATCTGCAATCTATCATACTCGTTGACTCAGTATATCCTATTGAGGTTGAGTGATAAACAAATACTGTACTTCTAATTTGACATTTAATTTGTCTGATTGTTTGTCCCACAGTTTGTGTTGTATTCTCAAATAGTCATGCATTGCTTTCTTTCCGCACATGCTAGAGTACAAATCTCTGGGCCATTTTGTGCATATTTTGTAACAATTTCAACTCACTTTGATAGTCCTAATTTTGGATTTTGGCAGCCAATTAGTCAGGACTTGATAACTTGTGACTATCAAAGTGTTCGCCAAGATCACTGGATCAATCAAATGCACCTAGTTCGAGCAAGAGTCAAGCAATTACATACAGTAGCTGTGAGTAAATCAAAAGAGAGAATAATGCAAAACTAGGATCAATCCATCCAACACACTGCTTGAATAGCTTACAATTGAAGATGTACACATAGGAGAGTGAATGTGTAACTCCTCCATGGAATGTGGTCAAAGACCGAAGAATGGAATGTAACTCCCCATATCCGGAATAACCGGTCAAAGAGTAACTCCCACTAACTAATAATGACAGTCAAGTGTAACTCCCTCTAACTAATAATGGCAATCAAGTGTAACTCCCTATGGCAAAGTACACCTAAGCAAGCTAACTCCACAAGTGTAGGAAAACCTATGTGAAGGAATAATCCACAATAAGCAAATACGTGAAAAATAATATCCTACACTAACAACCCCCTCTTAAGCGTAGCTTAGGTAGGTAAAAGAAAATGGACTCTGGCAACATCCCCTGATGAGGTACCCAAGTACAATGCAACTCTCATAAAATGAATAAAAGAAGAAAACTTGTAGGGAAAATTCCCCCTAAAAGAGAGAAAAGAAGAAAAGGACTAGAAGGCCCCATCTGAAGATGATGTTGATGTAACCCGCACCCTAAGAAGAGCCTGCAAATGAAGATAATTGCTCTCAGTGAAGATTTTGGTGAAGATGTCAACAATTTGCTCCGTGGTCTGACAATATCTGAGATCGATGCCTTGTGCATGAATGAGCTCCCTGATGAAATGCATGTGAATGTCTATGTGCTTGGTCCATTAATGCTGAACTGGATTCTTGCAAATCTGAATAGTACTCTGGTTGTCACAGAAGATGACTGTGGGTCACCTAAATTGAATACTAAACTCTGTAAGAATCACCTGAAGCCAAATAGCTTCAGTAGTAGCATTTACAACTCCTCTATATTCTGCCTTGGTAGATAACAAAGCAATAGCAATCTTCTTCTTGCTTGACCAACTAATTGGACTTGAACCAAGGGAGAAATTGTGCCCTAAAGTGGACTTGTGATGCTCGAAATCGCCAGCCCAATCTGAATCTATGTACCCAACCAAGTCAACATCAATGTCAACTATGTAATGAAACCCAAATCTGTGTGTACCTTGAATGTAGTGGAGAATCCTCTTAGCTGCGTTCCAGTGCAGCTAATGAGGCTCCTGCATGAGTTTGAAAACCATGCCTACAACATATGAAATGTCGGCTCTGCTATGTGTCAAATAGATGAGACTGCCAACAAGTTGTCGATACAAGGTAGCATCAACCAATGGTGTAGAACAATCAGTCTCAAGCTTGACTCCAGATAAAAAGGGAGTCGGACTTAGCTTACAATCAACCATGTGAAACTGAGCAAGTAAATTGAGAGCATACTTAGGTTGTGCAATGGTTAGAGAGGAAAGCCCAAACAAGGAGCTGGAATGCCAAGATGCCCACGCCACAGTCTAGATGCCGCCACAAATCCTTTGCAAGTTTATCTGATCCGACAAACACTATGAGACCGCGTATAGATTTGTAGAATAACTAAGAACATGTTTCTTTTGCCAAGAATAAAATACCCAAGATCTGAAAATCCTTCAATCTCCACTAGAAAAAAACTTCCAACAAATGGATATGAAAAAGACTAGTTTTTTTGCAAACAATGAATTCTCACGATTTCAAAAAAAGTAACAGCAATAAGGAAACTAGACAATCAAATACCAGATTGGCTCTGATACCATATCAGAGTGTTCACCAAGATCATCGGATCAATCGAATACACCTGGTTCGAGCAAGAGTCAAGCAGTTGCATACAATAACTGTGAGTAAATCAAATGGAAGAATAATGCAAAACTAGGATTAATCCATCCAACAAATTGCTTGAATAGCTCACAAATGAAAATGTAGAAATAAGAGAGTGAATGTGTAACTCCATAAAAAATGGTCAAAGACCCAAGAATGGAATGTAACTCCCCATACCTGGAATAGCCAATCAAAGAGTAACTCCCACTAGCTAATAATGGTAGTCAAGTGTAACTCCCTATGACAAAGAACACACCCAAGCAAGCTAACTCCACAAGTGTAGAAAAACCCATGTGAAAGAATAATCCACAATAAGCAAATACGTAGAAAATAATACCCTGCACTAATAGTGACCAAAAGGTTTTGCTATCCCTGTCCATCTTGAATTGGCATATGAACAGTAAAAGAAAAGGTAACTAATGGTCACTCGGTTTGCTTACAATTTGGGCATATATTGGGCCCAATTCATCACTTTTTTGGATTTTTTTCAGTTGTTAACAGCTTACCGTGCATAAGCAACCACATCAAAATTCAGATTTTAGGCCAAATTTTACATGACCACAATCCACTTTTGTTCCTTTATTTGAGTGGTTGTGCTCGAGCTGTGATATGCTAAATCCATTGTGCGTTACCCTGAGGAGTTGTTTGTTCATATCAATCGATCCTCTTTTTTTCATAGAAATATAAGACGAGTGATCAGAGCCTTTGCTAAAAAGGAGGTATGTTTTGTATGATGAATTGTCACTCTGTGAATGGCTTCCATGTTCCATAGTGAGAACTAGTTTTCTTCAGCTCTACAATAGTCTGTCAGATTGAGATAGCCTTGGGATTCAAAGGCTTTTTGGAGATCTTCCAATTTGAAACTATTAAGCAAAGAATTACCATTCCATTTGTCCTCCCAAAAGCATAAAGTTTTGCATTTCACAATCTCCCTCATAAGTTGGTCCTTAAACAAATCAGTTCCCATTTTGTTGAGTTGTGAGATGCCTAAAACAGGTTGTCTCCATGTGACAGTGTAATATCCCCAATCGGAATATTACAGACAATAACTCTACAACTTTAGATAAGAAGTTCAATATTCATTTGTTTAATCGAAATGTTTTGATCTTTCCCTTCAAAAGTCAATTTGTCATTTCAACTTTTTCTTTGTGGTCTTCTCTCCATCTTTTAAAATTTTCCTCTAGGTTTCCAAAATGTCAACATTTCAACCATCTTGACAGCGTATAAAATTTAAGAAAAATGACTTTAGGCCCCTACATCTTGAAAATGAGTGCAAACCACACGACGATGAAAGAATGAGGTAGAGACATCTCGACGAGTAGTATGACAGAGAGTAGATGCCACCTAGTTAGCAAATGACACTTTAACCATCCCATTTTTCTCAACTAACCCCAAAAACATTTTTCAAATACATTTGGGAAACCCCTAACCATGATTAGGAGAGCTAATTAGGGCATCGAATCGTATTTTGTTTGATGTTGTAGTCGTATGCTAATGTAGAAACATACATTTTGGGTGCCCTGATAGTTATGTAAGCCAAATGTGGAAACATATGATGTCTCATTTTGTCAGATTGTAGAGTTGCAAATACCCCAAATCCTATCATTAACAACATTTTTTTGCCTGCCTCACAACCACCTTGAATAAATATAGAAAGAATGCCCAAAATTGCCTAAAATATATATGGAAAAGATGGTCACAAATGCCCTGAAATGCTTCACATAAATGCCTTCAAATGCGTTGAAATGGCAAGGATGTGAATTGTTTGACAAAAGTCATCTTTTGGACTATGATGACTATAGGAAATGCACAAAATGCAGTTATATGTATGTTTTTGTCAAAAGTTTGGTGTTTGCTTCCACACTTTGTAATATGTATGTCTATCAAAGGTGAACTCTAATGTTTGTGTCTCTCTCTCTCTATATATATGTATGTATGTATGTATGCATATATATATATATACATACATACATACATATATATATATAGAGAGAGAGACAAACATTAGAGTTCACCTTTGATAGACATACATATTACAAAGTGTGGAAGCAAACACCAAACTTTTGACAAAAACATGCAATGAAATGTGGGCTAATGGAAATGTCTTGAAATGGAGAGAACTCTACTCTATTCTAAATGCAAAAGGCCTTTCTCACCACTAGGATTGCAAGCTTGAATTTGCACTATTAAAGAAAGTATTGAACATATAGCACTGCTTACTGTTTCCACTAAGCATGTCTGATTTGGTCAAGTTTGTTTGATTTGTCTAGATATTCACCATGCATTGGATCATTGAAATGGCGACTTAGGTTGTCAATCCTGAAATTTTGTATGGATATGGTTCATCTTGAACATGCAGATTAGTGAGGTCTAAGAAACTTATAAGTAATGACTTGCGAGTCTGTGACTAGTTCATTGGCTATCTTAAGGGGACACATTCCTCTATTCATTGCAATATTGTTATCATTTCAACCTTTGGATGGGAGATAAAAAAAGTTAACACATTGGGTAAAATATTATTGTTTTCTCTTTTTCCTAAAACTAGGGTTTCAAATAAATCTTAGGGTTAGGTTAAAGTTATGGTTTTTGAGTTACCTCTTGCCCTTGGTGATAGATATTGAGGTTTTCTTAACTGGTTTAGAATGTCAATCTTGTATTAATTCTTCCTCAGAATCATTTTGCTAAATCATACCCTATTCTTGCCTTATGAACACAAGGAGTCTCATATTTGATGTGGTTATTTTGAAAATAACTCTTTGAAATTGTAATATCTTATCTTACCATAGTATATGTAATAACTATAATGTTATGATGAAATAAGATGGAAGGCCAATTTTTTTAAGGGCTCTTGACTCGAATTCACAAAGTATTTGAATTCAAGTAAGGACTACTCAAAGTATATTTATTTGTATATGACAATAAATATATAATACACACATCCTTGCTTTCAAATCAAACACTCATATGCTCTTGTGCCACAACACTACATGGTCTAGTTCTTAAGGAAGCTAAGTCCATATATATTATGTAGGTTGTACAAAAAGACATTATGTAATTACTTTCTATTATGCATGTGTGTGTGTAATCTTTGTCGTACTATACTCTATCGTGTTGTTTTTGTTTTGTTCTCTCCATCATTGCCTAATCTGCAATCATTTTCAAAATAAGGGCCTCGTAGTCATTTTACATATATATATATGCATGCATAAACGCACACACACGCATGCACACATATACATCCTTGCTTTCAAATCAAACATTCATATGCCATGACACAGCATGCAATTACTTTTCACAACATAAACCATCACTCCATATTACATAATAATTATGGAGACAATCAAGTTATATGAAAATACTACAATGGTCTTAGAATTGTTCTAAGCATCTTCTACTCACATGACTCTACATGATAGAGAGGTGTCATAGGGGATGTTGTTGTCTTTTGAACATGAAGATCGATAAGGTTTGAGAAACTTATAAATAGGTTATGATCTGTGCCAATTTTATTGACTATTTTAAGGGAATGCATTCCCTTATTCATTGGAACATTATCCTTACCTCCATACAATGTACAAAATGAGGGTGTATATATATATATAATTGAAAACCCCTTTTTGTACTACAAACATCCCAGTCCATAAGATCACATTTTTGTGAGGCAATATGCAAATGAACAATCATTTATGTTATAAGTCTAAGGATTTTGTAAAATTCTTACTCTCAAATCAAACTCTCCCATGCCACAACACTACATGCAATTACTTTTCAAAACATAAACCATCATTCCATATTTCACAATATTTAAGGAAAAATACAAACAAAAGAGGTGTATGTAATGTCCACAAATTGGAACAAAGGCTAAAAACGGTAATATCCTTCAAACCCCAATCCAAATGACACATAAACTAAATTCTGAAATATAAATCAGCAATTCCACCATTCAGAATTTATTTGCAATTTTTCACCTTTCACACACAAATCGCCCAAACCCTAGGCAACTAGAGTTTTATGGTGATTTCAGCCCCTAAAACACCTCCAAAAATTATGAAACTTTGTAGGAACGTAGGGAAAAATACAATTGATTTATTTTTCCAATATTTGGCAAAAACTAATTTCTAAATTTATATAGCGAAAATACAGTTGAAACTTATAAATTCAATAACTTGCAAGATACTTGTAATTTATAAGCAAATAATAGCTTGAACAAAAGATAAGAATATGCTACTTTAACTGAAATAAAAATCAGAATTTTCCAACCACTAAAGACCCTCAAATGATGCCTGAAGTTTTGAAAACCTTAGTCTTTCCCTCAAAATTAAGCAAATAATTACTGTTGACGCTGTGGATTGCACCCTTAGAAAGAAGGCTCAGCTTCTCTCTTCCACGCGGCACAATGGAGACATTCTTCCTGCTATGGGCTTGGCAATTTTGAGGAATGAATCTCTAGATATGGGCTAGCTCTCCATGATGCATCTTTGAGGTCCTTGACTACTACTATTAATAATGGGGGCGGGGTGAAAAGAGAGAAAGATATAACAAAAGCAAAACCTATCTAAAACGGTGATGCACCAAATGATCCGATCTACTCAGCTTATATCAACACTTTACACCAAAAGAGTGAAACAAACACTTCATTTGAGCAAAGGACCAGACTGTGTGGGCATTTTACAAGGAGCTTAATGGAGATACAAAGAAAAAAGAACCTACCATAGGTGCTGCAGAAGCACACTGTCAGATAATTGCTCTTCTATCTCTATGCTCCAACTTGGGCACTCCCTATTAACCGGCAGAAATGGTCTGAGATATACTAGATATGTTGGTGTCAATCTATGAAAGCATCAAGATGAAATGACTAAACACAGAGTTGATACACAGATATATTCAGAAGTATAACACATCAGATGAAGGTAAAACATGTTCTTTTGATTCAAACGTAAAATTTGGCAGGGCTTCGCCTTACACAAGTGAGATATCATTTTCAAGCTGAGAGGTTACAATATATAGTATTGAGAGAAAGACTATTGTCCCTCAAAGAACAAGCGACCCATACTATATTAAACTCCTAGGAAAGAGGAATCCATTCATGTTGCTGTCATCCTTCCATAAATGGCCTGAAAGAACCATGTTGTAGATGTCGCAAGTATTGACTTTGCTACTTAAACCGTATTAAATGTTCTTGCTAAAGCATGGGTCGCTTTGTTTTTTGAATGACAAGGCCGCCTCTCTATGAAGCTTACACAATTGTATGCTCATTAAGGCTAAACGAAAAAAAACGGGCCGCTCCATTGAATGCTTGCGCTCCCTTTGATGACTGCTTGGTGGAGACTATTTCATCTGCAACAATAACTTCTCCTGCTGACGCTGCTTGTGCCACTTGGACTGCTCTATCCTTCCTGTGATACTTCTTGTCTGTTCCTAGCAACTCGGTCCTCGAGGTTATTGTTTCTCCTCCTGGCTCCTTTCCTAGCGGGTCGCTGAGTCTATCTTTGGGTCTCCGAGCCTTCGAATTTTCTCTAGACAAAACATTCGAAGGAAATCGTTCGGACACTTGTCCGAAGGAATTCTGTCTTCCTTCGAGCTTTATCCCTTGCTTTCGGTGATGCTTAGGTGTTTTGGAATTCTTTTGGACATCTTGTCCGAAAGTAATCTCCTTTAGCCTTTTCTTCAACTGTTAACCCATTTCATGCACGGTCCCGTCCTTAAACATTTGAAAATCAACGGCTATCTTATCACCATAAAATTTGACATCTGCAGACCTGTCACCATTTGAAAACTAACGGCTATTTCACTATCTTGAATTTGACGTCTACGGGCACGTCACCAGATGTTTGAACCTCCAACGACTAGTTCACCATGCTGAAGTTAACATTCCCGGGCCTGTCATCATCTTTGATAATTCCTTCGGCCTTTTGCAAAATGAAACTTCCCGAAGGGAAGGTGACTCTTCGGAAAAAATGGAGAAGGCCCCTTTTCCTTAGTCGAGAGCCCTCCGCAAGGGCACTTGCCCTTCGGGCTCCTTTGTTTTCCCAATTCCTTCGAACATTTTGCCCGAAGGAAATCTTGCCTTCATGTCTCGGCCTTCCTTTGGTGAATTTCTTTGGACAAAAGTCCGAAGGAATTCCTTCGGGCATTTTGTCTAAAGGAATTCGCCTTTGGTTCTACATGGATTTTCTTCAAACAAAAAGTCTGAAGAAATCCTTGGTTTTGCCTTGTCACTTTTTCAAAGAAAACTTCCCTTTCGGCCTTCTGCCTTGATCTCTTTCAAATGCGTTCTCTGCCTCTGCAAGGGCACCCTGGGTCCAAAATTGTCCTTTGGAGCTTGCTTGAATGGTCCCATTTGTCACCTTCCTGCCCTCCGCAACGGCACTTGCCCTTCGAAGTCTTGTGAAAGACTTACATTTCTTTGAAATTGGCCCATTCCTTTGCCAAAAAAGGCTTGTCCAAGGTGCTCGAAGCAAAAATAAGCCCCAGATCAACCTGAAAACCTACATGACTCCAATCACTCGGCTCTTTATAAAAATAGGCCTATTACAAAGGGAAAAAACCACAATTGTAGTAAGGCGAATACATCAGAAACTGACTAATTAGGACAACAAGAAAAAATGTAAGACCAATTTTTGGCCTGCAAGACCAAAAATGGTCAACAAATTTGGCGATTCACAGGGAAAGCATGCCTGCTATGCTTAAAAAAACTAGTGGCTTACAAGTCCGTTGGGCACGGAATCAGAATACAGCCTAAAAGGCTGACAATAACTTGAGAGACTAAAGAATCAACATGAAGCTTTTACCCCAAATGGTAAACAAAACACACACAAGGCTGAAAAACTACGAACATGCGCAAAAGCACTTAAGAAAAACAGGGAAAAAACAAAAAAAAAATGTACATACAAGAGAAGGCTCAGTGACAATGTTTAAGATATATCCCATTAACTGGGATATGTAGTTCTCCACCATCCAACCTGGAGAGTTGGAATGCGTTATGCTCCTTGCACTGAGTGATGACATATGGACCACTCCATAAGGCATCGAACTTCGTGTGTTTCCCAAGTTTAGCTCGGTCATCATCCTATTTTAAGACAATGTCGCCTTCTGAGAAGCCTTTTGATGAGGATTTCTTATCAAAATGCTTATTCGTTTGCTGTTGACGGCTGGTCATGGAAACCATGGCTTGGTCTTTTGCCTCCTGAAACTCCATTAATTCACAAATTCTGACCTCCATGATGTCGCTTTCTTCCAATTGCAGCTGATGGACAAGATCCAAGGCTGGCAATTCAAGCGAAATAAGAAGTCTAGCTTCCCTTCTATACACAAGTGTGTATGGTGAATTACCAACAGCGCTTTTTGGAGTAACCATGTCTGCCCACCAGGGTGTTTTTAGCTTGGCATGTCAAGTTCTCTGATTTTCCTCCATTGTCCTTCTAATGATCCTAATCAGATTCTTATTGGTGGACTCTGCGAACCCATTTCCTTGTGGATAGTAATTGGAAGAAGTACTAAGGTAGATGTTGTATCCTAACGCCCTCTCACTTGTTTTGGTTCCCAAGAAAGCCAATGCGTTATTTGAGATGATGGTAGCTAGGACTCCAAATCTTGTCACCAGGGCTTCATAAAAGTCTAGGACTGCACTTTCGTTGGCTTCCTTCAAAGCAACAGCTTCTATCCATCTCGTGAAGTAATTTGTAGAAGTCAAGACCCACTTGTGGCCAGCACTAGGAGGGTTGATCATTTCTATGAAGTCCAGGCCCCATTGCATGAACACCTACTCTACTTGAATAGGTTGCAGAGTCATTGCAGCCAACCGTTGCTTTCCATCAAAGAGAGCACATTTTTGGCACTTTCGTACCTAGGCATGGGTATCTCTGAATAAAGTGCGCCAAAAGTAACCAACCCTCATAATTCTTGCAGCTATAGGCTTAGGAGCAAAATGACCACCAGCTGGCCCGTCATGAAATTCGGATAGTACCTTGTTGACCTGAATTGAGTCTATGCATCTCAAGAGTACTCCTGAAAAATCTATTTTAAACACCCCATCAACCAGGACATAAGGAAGTGACTAGAGCCTAAAATACCTCCTCTTAGTCCTATCAAGGCCCTGTGGGCACTTATCAGTGAGAAGAAAATGAGTCATGTCTTGTGCCCAGTCCTCTATGATTGCAAGTTCCTCTGCTGCAGCTTCATCATGGAGTAGCAAAATGCTCTCTTTCTATTGTTTAAGGTCAGTAGCGAGGTGTTCACACAGCGCTCTTCCCCTTACCAGGTTGGTGGTTTTGATATCCATGTCATATTCCATTACCTTGGTGATCCATCCTGCTCTCTTTTCATTTAGATCACGGCTAATCAAAAAATCTGACACTGGGATGTGGCACCATGACATGAACCTTGTTGTTTGACAACATATGTCTGAATTTCTTCAAGCTTCGTATGACCGCAAGCACTTGCTTTTCAACATGTGTACCTAATTTCAAAACCTTCTAGACTTTGGCTGAAGAATGCGAGATGTTCAAAGTTTTCATCATTTGCTTGAGTGAGCATGGCAGAGATTATCTCTTCATTTTCGAAAGTGTAAAGGTTGAAATCCTTGAAGAAGTCAGGACTGATCAAGGTGGGAGCCTAGGCAATAACTTGCTTAATCCCTTCAAAACTATCCTTCCTTTGTGCTGTCCATGCAAATTTCTCATCCTTTTTTAGCATGGAAGTTAGTGGCTTGACTATCTCGGCAAAATTAGAGATAAACCTCCTAACAAAATTTATTTTGTCAAAGAAGCTTTGCAGACCCTTTTTGTGCTTAGGTAATGACAGCGCTAAGATGACGCGTACTCTTTCTGGATCAATGGTCAAGCCCCCTTTTGAAACAATATGACAAAGGAGTTTACCTTTATGGACAGCGAACACACATTTCTTTGGGTTGAGAGAGATACCAAACTCTCTACACCTCTCAAAGATTTGCCTCAGGTGTTTCAAATGTTGACCTGCATCCTTAGAGAAAATTGTCATGTCGTCAAGGTAGACCAATACAATATTATTTATCAGACCCTGAAAATCCATGTCCATGGCTCGCTGAAAGGTGGCTCTAGCATTTGATAGTCCGAATGACATCTTCCTATAAGCAAAAGTTTCTCACTTGTTAGTGAAGGCTGTCTTGTATTGATTGCAGTCTTGCACTAAAATCTAATTGTACTTTGAATACCCATCCAGGAGGGAGAAACGCTCATTGCCTATCACCATTCGAAGGATCTGTTCCATACTTGGGAGGGGATAGTGATCTTTTAACGAGACTCTATTGAGGTCTCTAAAATCAACACAGTCTGATCTCCCCATTCTTCTTCCTAACAGGGACTAGATTAGCCAGCCAAAGAGAGTGTCTGATAGGAAAAATAATTCTAGACTCAATCAGCTTGGTGAATTCTGTAATGTCCCCAAAATTATGATAAAGTGATTTAATTAATTTAAGTTGTCCAAAAATTAATATTACTTCAAAATGATGACTTTAATTAATTAATTTTAATTAAAAAATATATATATATTAAATAAGTTTCTTCTAGAAGTTGGAGTTAGTTGCAAGTTGGCTTCTTCTAGAAGATTCCTTGGAGCCTTTAAAAGAAGTTGAGGGCAAAGCATTTTTCAGTTTTGGGTTGAGTAATATTTCTAATGCATTATTGTAAAGCTTGAACTTTGATTCATCTAAATCTCTGAGGACGAAAACCTTCAGCAAATTGGAAAAGGGTTGGACAAAAACCTAGCTCTTTTCGGGAGTGGATTCGTGACGGAATTCACATTGAGTTTATTAATTTAGATCTGAGGTTTCAAGGAGAATCACAGCCTTCAGAATTCATGGGACCCAGACTTCTATCGCAGCCTTTATTCATGACTGCCAGATATTGATTTGAGGAGCTCGACTAAATTTTTGGAGAGGCAAAGAGGTGGCAAATGAAGCTAGATTGAAGGCTTGACAACAAAGAAAACTTCAGGTAAAGACAAGTCAACGATAAGGTAAAAGAGACGCCAAATAAGACGCCGCTGGAAAGGACAAAATACAGAGGTAGGGATCTTGCAAATAAGATGGGCTGGAAAGGACATTTCATGATAGAAAAAGACACTCAGCTGTGAAGAAAGGTGTAACGCCTGCTTTTTGGACTGCGCGCAGCCTTAAAATAAGGCATTTTGAATGTAAAATTTGGACTTGTTTTGTATTCACTTAGAGGACATGCTGATTGTTCCAGCTCTTGTATTGATCTGAGGCCTACGTAGATCTTTGGAGTTGTTCTCTAGGCAATTCGGCAAAGATTTGCTGAACGAGCTCTCTGGGTGTTTTTCAGCCTCACAAATACAGCCGCCTAGCAGGATTATTACAAGATTTTCTCAGTAGCGTTCAATTATGCAGACCGTGTAATCATTACAAAGGTGTTTTTGTGAGTCAGCAGCGTGGAATTCATTATTTGAGTGTTGCGTTCAAATCAGAGGCGACCGCCCAAGTTGGATAGACAAGGCGTTGGAGTTTTGTTGTTCCTTTTGTATCAGATCTGCACCAACTGGAGAAAGGCAGAGAAAAAAATGAGATTTGAAATCTATTGCTAATTCATTGCCCTGGTTTTGGCATTGGAAGAGAGGAATGTGTGAAGATTTGGGAGAGATCATTCTCAAACCTGCATTCTATTTCCAGCAGCTTCCATTTCCTGTAGCATTCCATTATTCTGTCATAGAGATCTTGTATTGCTAATCCTTCATACTGAGCTATTTTGGAACTTATACGGCAATTCAGTCCTTGGCATATACATTCCCAGGTGTGAACATAGTTTTTATCTGTGACTTAGAGTCTATTACATACTCAAAAATTATTATTGTCATTTTATTTCTGCTAGTCTGAGTATAGTTTGTGTTTAATGCACTGCTGTCATAAACAGCAATAAATACTCTCTGTTGTTGATCTTTTCTGAGTTCAAATAACCTGGTATCAGACTATTATTAATTCCTGATCAGAACCTTCTGTAATATCAATCATGTTTGAAGGAAGAATTTCATAGTTTGATTTCTAGCTCTGCTTATGCTTTGTAATTTGAATACCAATCTATATTTCTATGTTATTATGTTCTGAGATTGATAAAGTGGAACACCTAACAAACCGAAATAACCGAAAAATCTCAGTCTTTCCAAAAAAGGGATCTTTCAGTGGTATCAGAGCCATGCTTCTTGCCAGCCTGTAGAGGTGAATATATTTTATTTCTATGCATCCAGGAAGATTGGATATAACCCAAAGGTACTATACACGCAGAAGAGCTCAGTACAAGCGTGAGTTTGGTATAACACAGGAACCTATTATGGCAGAAGAACAGGGGGATGCTCGAAGAAATCAAGATGAGGTAAAGAGAGAGATGATGACTCTCATCACTACTCAGCCTAGGATTGTTCAGGCTTTAGACTGATTATAGGATACCTTGGAACATTTGGAGGTGGATAGACACAGAGGCAGGCAGAGTAAATCAGTTTCAGTGACAGATAGTCATCATAGCCATCAGTCCCATTCTTCAGTTGGGAGCTCCCTTCATTCCTCTAGGCGAATCACCATCATACACCTACTCCAAATAGACCATTGCTTTCGCAGTTTGTACCAGGTGAACAGCCAGCACAGGTGGAGCCACCAGAGATTGGGTTCCAGGAGTCTGTTTTGGCAGCCACAACAGAGTGGAAAGCTTTACCCCTAGAGGTTAGGGATGTTTTCCCTCTTCCCCAGTATTGTGCGTAGCGTAGAGATACAGCTAGATTCAGAGGAGATCGTGGTCATAGACCACCCAAACAACAGAACTATGACCTCAATCGAGCTATTGGGAAGATCACATTGGCTACATATGATGGTACGGGTAGTACGAGTGCATGTGCTTGGGTGCACAAGCTAGACATATATCTATCCTTGAGACCCATGCCTGAGCGTGAGGCTATTCAGTTTGCTGTCTTACATTTAGATGGGGTTGCCTACGATTGGTGGCATCATGGATTGGTCACCCAGAATCATGCCTTAATTCATTCCTATGCAGAGTTCACTGAATGACTCATTACCCGATTTGATTGTAAGGACACAGAACTCTACTATAGGGAGTTGGCACATCTTAGACAGACTGGACAGGCAGAAGCATATGTTAATGAAATCCAACGTGTTGCAGTTATGGTACTTGATATGCTCCAGAGGCGTAGCGTGATGTTATTCATTGAGGGATTACAGGATAGACTTAAGGGTCTGGTACGTGCTTTCCAACTAGCCACTCTTAAGGAGGCCATTGATGTGACATTGAGACTGGATACTGTTCCCACTTCTTATCAGGCAGATAAGAAACCATTCAAGGACTCTCGGCCTGCACAGAAGGCCAACACGCCACAAAATAAAGAAGGGTCATCTTCTATAACCCCTTGGATGAATCAGGAGATGAGGAACGAATTGAGAAGGAAAAAGTTATGCTTTTCCTGCAAAGAACCTTGGGAACCCGGACACCGTTGTATGGGTAAAGGAAAGGTTTATTTGATTGAGGTGACATCTGAATTAGGGGATGAGGAGGTACCCGACACTGATATTGAAGATAGCATGGAGGATGTTGAGCAGGTACAGACACAGTTGGAGTTAGATACCCCTGAGCCCATGGCATCAGCAAAAGTAATTATGGCTACCCTCTCCAGTTATCCTAACTTTCATGCCTTTCGGTTGAAAGGTACACTTAAGGGCAAGTGGGTCGTGAGCTTGGTAGACACAGGTGCTACACATAACTTTATTGACAAGAAGTTAGTGGAAAGGCGTGGATTACAGTATGAGAAGTTTGGTGGTTTTGGAGTAAAGGTGGCAGATGGTGCAGTTTTGGGTTGTACCAAACGGATTTCACAGCTTAGTATTCAGATGGGGGATTATACACTGACCGATTATTTTTATGTGCTTCCTTTAGAGGATTATGATGTGGTCTTGGAAATGCAGTGGTTACAGGGTATTGGGCGTTACATTATTGATCACCACCGTATGCAGTTAGAGTTCCTTTCTGGGGGAAAGAAGACTATCTTGAGGGCAGCGTTAGATGGTGGACCTAAGGAGGTGTCATCTCGCAGGATGGAGACTCATTTTATGAGTGATGAGGTAAATGATTCTATATGTTGCATGACATTTTCACTCCCAATTATGAGTCATCATCTTTATGGGGATTTGGAGAGCATGATAATCAGAGTAGCACAGCGGTCTTTTACGAAGACTAAGGTATGTGATGGTGAGTTTGTTAATTACATATTGAGAATTATCGCACTACTCTCTAGGAGAAATAAGGAGAATTTATTCACAGATATTTTGCAGCATAGTGTTTCAGATAGTAGAGTTTGCAAATTTCTGAGAATGATATGGGATCCTGGAAGTTGGTGTTGGGTATCAGGGGCGAATTGTTTGAGGACAAGCAATCTCCAGGAAGGGAGGACTGTAATGTCCCCAAAATTATGATAAAGTGATTTAATTAATTTAAGTTGTCCAAAAATTAATATTACTTCAAAAGGATGACTTTAATTAATTAATTTTAATTAAAATGGAAAAAAATAAAATATTAAATAAGTTTCTTCTAGAAGTTGGGGTTAGTTGCAAGTTGGCTTCTTCTAGAAGATTCCTTGGAGCCTTTAAAAGAAGTTGAGGCCAAAGCATTTTTGATCATTGTTGTTGCTTAAAATTTCTAATGCATTATTGTAAAGCTTGAACTTGGATTCAGCTAAATCTCTGAGGATGAAAACCTTCAACAGATTAGAGAAGAGTTGGACGAAAACCTAGCTCTTTTCAGGAGTGGATTTGTGACGGAATTCACATTGGGCTTATTCGATAAATCAGGTGCCTTGAAGAATTTGATATTTTGATAATTTATCTATCTGCATAAATCAGGGTTTATATTAATTTCCAGAAGATATAAGAGTTTGCAGTTTGAGATTCTGTTGGGAGAGTCTTCAGATTTCTATTCTATCATCAGGTGTTAGATCTTTAATATAGATTATCATTGCATCATACGCTTGGTAATAAATATTAACAGTTTGGAAAGCCGACTATCTGAAGACTGAAATCGATCTTTAGTATGGATCTTTTGTCAACTCATGGGAGCTACGACAGTGAGTTTTAACTTCAAGTCGTCCCATGTTAAGAGAGAGTTTGGTGCGGCAGTCATGCAACATAATTGCGGGCAAGCATGCAAGATTGCATTCCTTTTAAAGGGATCCGGTGGACGCGTCATTGAGTAGGTCGGACACGTCAGCAGAGATCTTGCAATTAAGACGGCATTGGAAGGGAAAAAATACAGAGACCAAGATCTTGCAAATAAGTGTGGGCGTGGACTCAGCAAATACAAGTTAGGACAGAACTGCAGCACAATTTAATTGTGTTGACTGGGTTGAAAGTAGAAGCGTGGGACAGACCGGCGCATACTTCCAGATATGCAGGTATAAAGAAAAGCGTTGGGAGGCTAAACGACTTCTTGGATTTGGTGGAACGCCCTCATCTCATTCTGCAGCGGTCTCTGCTTTGGCAATAGCTATTGGCTTCCACGACGGACCTGGAGCGTCATCCTTTGCCATTGCTTTAGTCTTGGTTTTTGTGGTTATGTAAGATGCATTTGGTGTTCCATTACACGGTCGCCAAGCAGAGGTGCTAAATCAAATAGTTTTTGAGTTGCCTGCTGAGCAATCCATTAGCTGATACAAGGCCTCTCCATGAACCTCTTGGGTATACTCCTCCTCAGGTAGCGCCCAGTGCAGCATTGGGGTTCATCATGGCCTATCTTATGCATGTTACAACGCAGTTGTCATCCTAGTGGATGGTCTTTGTATCTGGTAAATTACTCTCCTTTAAAGTTCAATTTTGGATTATCCAAAATTGTTAAAGCGTGTTAATTGTTAGTACATTGCATTGAAAGAGTAAAATCTGGACTATTTGCAATTGCTATTTATCTGAAATATATTTGAGGAGAATCTAAAGTTCTGCTGCAACCATATTAAAGTTCAGACCTTGTGATATATCTGTTGTTTCACTCTTGTTGCAATCATTGAGTTATTATCTAAGTTAGTACAGACCTGTTAAGCGGTTTTGGGTAGTACTCTTTGCATAATCAGTCATCTTATATTCTCAAGGGTTGTTATACTTCGGAAATGTATTATTTCTGAACATGTGTAGCCCTGATCTTCATTTCTGAGCAATGTATTCATAAAAATCAGACTTAAGTAATGTTCAGTTTCAGCTAGTTATTAGCATTCTCTTTGTTGGGATATTTCATTGGGAGTATAGTGATTTGAAGGGTTTTGACCCAAATTTGGCCCAGCATACCGTTGAGCTAGAAGAAGGCGCCAGGCCAATTAAGCAGAAGCAAAGGCCGGTCAACCCAATGATTGAGCCTCTCATGTGGAAGGAGCTCACCAAGTTGATTGAATCTAGGATAATATTTCCAATCAAACACTCTTCTTGGCTGGCCAATCTGGTTCCTGTCTGGAGAAAGAATGGGGAGATCAGACTATGCGTCAATTTCAGAGACCTCAATAGAGTCTCTTTGAAAGACCATTATCCTCTCCCAAGCATGGAGCAAATCCTTCAAATGGTGACAGGCAGCAAGCGTTTCTCCCTCCTGGATGGGTATTCAGGATACAACCAGAATTTGGTGCAAAATTGTGACCACCACAAGACAGCCTTCACTACCAAATGGGGGACATTTGCTTACAGGAAAATGCCTTTCGGACTGTCTAATGCTAGTGCCACCTTCCAACGAGCTGTGGACATGGCCTTTCAAGGCTTGATAAATAACACTGTGCTGGTATATCTTGATGATGTGACAGTTTTCTCCAAGGAAGCAAGCCAACACATGAAACACCTCAGACAAATCTTTGAGAGGTGTAGAGAGTTCGGTGTCTCTCTCAATCCGAGGAAATGCGTGCTCGCTGTCCACGAGGGGAAGCTCCTTGGTCACATTGTTTCTAAGGAAGGCTTGACTATTGATCCAGAAAGAGTTCGCTCCATCTTGGAGCTGTCCTTGCCTAAGCACAAGAAAGGTCTGCAAAGCTTCTTCGGCAAGATAAATTTCATCTAGAGATTTATCCCGAATTTTGCGGGGGTGGTCAAGCCGTTGACCTCTATGCTGAGGAAGGGTGAGGAGTTCACATGGACAGCACAAAGAAAGGAAAGTTTTGAAGAAATCAAGCAGGCCATAGCCCGAGCTCCTACTTTGATCAGCCCTGACTTCACCAAAGATTTCAACCTCTACACCTTCGGCAATGAAGAGGTAATCTCTGCCATGCTTACCCAAGCAAGTGATGATAACCTTGAGCAACCTATTGCATTTTTTAGCCAAAGCCTAGAGGGTTTTTAGGTCAGATACACATATGTGGAAAAACAAGTCCTGGCGGTCATACGGAGTCTAAAGAAATTCAGGCATATGCTGTCCAATGGCAGAATCCACCTCATGGTCCCACATCCCGGCATCAAGGATTTCTTGATCAACTGAAACCTGAATGAAAAGAGAGCAGGGTGGATCACTAAGGTGATGGAATACGACGTGGATATCAAGATCACCAAACTGGTAAGGGGGAGAGGCCTGTGTGAGCACCTTGCTGCAGACTTTAAGTGACAAAAAGAGGACAGTCTGCTAATTCATGATGCAGCTACAGCAGAAGAACCAGCTATCATGAAGGATTGGACATCAGATGTGAGGCATTTCCTTCTCACCGGTGAGTGCTCGCAGGGCCTTGATAGGACCAAGAGGAGATATTTCAGACTCCAGTGTTCCCTTATGTCCTGATTGATGGAGTGTTGTTCAAAAAAGATCTCTTAGGAGTCCTTTTAAGATGTTTAGACTCAAGTCAAGGCGACAGGGTGCTGTCTGAGTTCCATGATGGGCCAACTGGTTGTCATTTTGCTCCTAGGGCTACGGCGGCAAGAATAATGAGAGCTGGCTATTTCTGGCCTACTCTTTTCAGGGACACCCATGCCTGGGTACGAAAGTGCCAGAAGTGCGCACTTTTTGACGAGAAGCAACGGTTGGCTGCCATGCCTTTACAACCTATTCAGGTAGAGCAGCCATTCATGCAATGGGGCCTCGACTTCATAGGGATGATTAATCCCCCCTCCAGTGCTGGACACAAGTGGGTCCTGACTTCCACAGATTACTTCACAAGATGGGTAGACGTTGTTGCTCTGAAGGAGGCCAATGAAAGTGCAGTCCTAGATTTTTATGACGACCTGGTGGCAAGGTTCGGGGTTCCAGCAACCATAATCTCAGATAATGCGTTAGCTTTTCTCGAAACTAAAACAAGTGAATGGGCGCTGAGATATGGTATCTATCTCAGTACTTCATCCAATTACTACCCACAGGAGAATGGGCTAGCTGAATTTACAAATAAGAACCTGATCAGGATCATCAAACGAACGATGGAGGAGAATCAGAGGACTTGGCATGCCAAGATGAAAATAGCCCTGTGGGCAGATAGAGTCACCCCGAATAGGGCAATTGGTAACTCGCCATACACGCTTGTCTATGGAAGGGAAGCTAGGCTCCCCATTTCACTTGAGTTGCCAGCCTTGGACCTCGCTCGCCAACTGCAATTAGAAGAAAGAAATAGCATGGCGATTAGGCTATGCGAGCTGATGGAGCTCCAAGAGACAAGGGACCAGGCTATGGCTTCTATGACCAGCAGCCAACAGCAAACAAAGAGACTTCGACAAAAAATCTTCATCAAAAGGTTTCTCTGAAGGAGACATTGTCTTGAAATGGGATGAGGACCGAGCTAAGCTTGGAAAGCACACGAAGTTCGACGCCCTATGGAGTGGCCCATACGTAATCACTTAGTGCAAGCAGCGTAATGCATTCCAACTCTCCAGGTTGGATGGTGAAGAACTGTATATCCCAGTTAATGGGATACATCTTAAGCATTACCACTGAGCCCCCTTTTCCATCATGTATATATTTCCCTTGCTTTTCTTCTGTTTTCCTTAAGTGCCTTTTGCACATGTTAGTAGTTTTCTTAGTTTTGTGTGTTTTCGTTTCCATTTGAGGTAAATCTTTGTGTTTGGTTCTTGAATCTATCGGGGCTATTGCTGATCTTTAAGTTACATTTTGACTCCATGCCCAATGGACTTTAAGGCAACTGATTTCTAAGCATAGTAGGCATGCTTCCCCTGGGAGTCACCAATTTGTTGACCATTTTTTGGTCCAACAGGCCAAAAAATCAGTCCCTTTCTTCCTCTGCTGTTCTAGGCCAATTCATTTTTTTTGATTTTGCACAAGTCTGGGATTTTCTACGGACTCCACAGGATTTTCTACGGACTCCACAAGAATTTCTACGGACTCTGCAGGGCCTTTTCTACGAACTCTGCAGGCATAGATTTTCTATGGACTCTGTAGGTCCATTTCTACAGACTCTGCAGGTGAAGTTTCTACGGATTCTGCAAAGAAGATTTCTACAGACTCTACAGGTGAAGTTTCTACGGATTCTGCAAAGAAGATTTCTACAGACTCTGCAGGCGAGTCTTTCGACACATGAAGAACCGGTTCAAAGAGTGCAAGGTTTTACAAAGCTTCTTCGGACTCTTGTCTGAAGAAATTCACAAAGAAAGTTAGCATCTTTGAACTGTTGAACCATTGAACCGGTTCAATGCTTCGGTTCAACGCTTAAGTTCATCGGCAAAGTTCAACGGCGAGGTTCAATCAAATGGTTCATCGACTTGGTTCAAGGCTTGGTTCAACTGTTTTGGTTCAAACATTCGGTTCGATGCCTTGGTTCAACAACCATTTGAACCATTGAACCGGTTCAATCAAATGGTTCAACGGTTGGTTCAAAGGAGCGGTTCAATCAAAGAGTTCAAGAGAGCCTCCCGAAAGACAAGTGCCCTTGCGGAGGGCACTTGGTCGGCAATAGAACCCTTCGGAAGGGTCGATTTCGAGAATCACAAAGGGCACTTTTCAAAGGGCAGTTGGAAAAAAGGCACAGAAAAGACTAAGGCAAGAAACAGATTCTTTTGGATTTTTTGTCTGAAGGATTTTCTTCAGACAAAAAGTCCGAAGAAATTTGAGAAGCTACAGCAGAAAGCCTGAAAGAGAATTTTCGAAGGCAAAGCGAACAAGGCAATTCTTGCGGACTTTTGTCCGCACGAAAAAAGTCCACGGGAAAAGAAGCCGACGGAAATTCCGGAGGACAAAGTGCAAGACAATTCTTGCGGACTTTTTGTCCGCGGAAAAGGTCCATAGACAAAAGCCGCCGAAGGACCCCGAAGGGCAGGTGCCCTTGCGGGGGACTCTCGGCTGCCAAGCGAAGGGCATTTCTCCAAAGCCGAAGGGATACTTCCCCTTCGGGAGGGTCCGAAACAAAAGGCCGAATTAGAGGGAAAGGCCCAAAGGAATTTGCCAAGGATGGTGACGTCTCTGAAGCCGTCAACTTCAAGAAAATAGACTAGCCGTTGTTTTTTAAACAGCAACGGGCCCGCGAACGTCAGAAAAGATAGAGCGCGGAAAGCGCCAAGTGGCAACCTCGGAAGGCTTTGACATGTTTTCTCTAAAAGAAGCGGAACGTGCCACGTGTCCCTTGCAGAGCTCGGCGGAAGTTGACAAGTGTCCACACCCGTCGTCTCTCCCATTTGTCTCGCGAGCACTGTGGTGGGCCCCGGACGAACTGCTAAAGAGAGCAGAAGCCTCCACGCGTCCTCTTCTGCAGGACTCTCAAAAGGTGTTTGAAGCTTGCGGACGTTGCCACGTGTCCTGCCTGTTTCAGCAGCAAAACACGCCACGTATCACTTATTGGAATCGACGAAAAACAGCCAAGGCAAGCGGGAAAAACATAAACAAATTGTCAAAAAGGATGACGGACCCGAGGATGTAAAATTTGTGGAAATGAAGTAGCTGTTGATCTTCGCAAACTTAAGCGCGAACCCAAAGGAATTCAAAGGCTTAAAGATAGGACCAAGTGCAAAAACAGACAAAGCAGTCCAAGTGGCAAAAGAAGGTGTCGACTCAAGCAGTTACTCCAGCAGGGGATACAATGTTTGCGAATGGATCATTAAGAGGCGCAAACGGCTAACGGCACGACCCGATTTCTTCATTTTGCATTAAGGAGCAGACAAGCTGTGTAATCGCCTTGAAGAAGCGGTCTTGTTTGCAGACAAACGGCGCGGCCCATAATTTCTCATATGATGTTTAAGCGGCTTGCTCTTCCCAATGATCGGAACGCACATGGGTCATTTGTAAAAAGGGTGCCAAAAGGCCTCTTTTCTCCCTCTATATATTGTAGACTTCTCATTTGGAGAGATATCTTTTCACATTGTAAGGCGAAGCCCTGGCAATTTTCACCTGAAATCAATAAAACGCATTTTTACCTCTATTTTGGTTAGATATCTTTGAGTGTGTCTGAGTGTTAGTCTTGTGTTTAGTCATTGCTTTCTAATGCTTTCACAGGGTTGACACCAACGCATTTGGTATCTATAAGGAGCCATTCCTGCAGGGGACAAGAAGAGCTGTACCTGGAGCGTAGAGACAGAAGGAAGCTACTATACAGTGTGCCTTTTCTACAGCACCTATGGTGAGTCCCTGCTTCTGTGTGTTCTATTAAAGCCTCCCTGTTAAGCTTCCTGCAGTCTGGTCCTTTTACCAGTTAAAGTGTACATGTGTTTGTATGGTTCAGAGTGTGAGTGTGAGTAGATCGAATCATTGGTGCATCACCCTTTTAGAGTAGGTTTTGTTTTCCTGTAATCCTTCTCCCTTTTCATCCCCCCCCATTATATAGATATATATATTTTTTAGCAGTCATTGGAATAACTCAGATACATCAAAGGAAGCTAGCCCTTATCTAGAGACTCTCCCCTCCAGCTTTGCCAGTCCCACAGGCGAGAGGGGAGTTTCCATTTTGACGTGTGGAAGGCAGGGGCTAGGCGTCCTGCCAGGGTGCAATCCACTATGTCAACAGGTATATATATATGTATATATATGTATATATATATATATTTATTGGAGAAATATGTAATAACTTTCCAAAGCATAAACATTCTGATCACCCAACCATGGGCAAAGACGAGTGCTGTTGTGAGTGCCTTCCATTGAGTACCAGGTGCTTTCATCTGTTGAGTCAAGTGCCTATAAACCATCACTCCATATTATATAATAATTAAGGAAAAATACAAATTTTAACCAAGTACCAATTAGCTTTCATATCATAAATCTTTTTTATTTCAGTGCAATTAATAAGACACTAGAATATGCAGGAGATGTTACTTAAAATGTGTCATAAAGAGGCAGTCAATGCTTAAAAGAATTGAAGGGTTTTTCAACAAGTATGGTTTTCGCATATTGTTGTTGTTAAAGGTAGTGTTTTCGAGTTTGAGAGAGATGTAATATAACGAAGACAGAGAACGTTACACTCCATCTTCTCTCTCTACAAGTTTTATCTTTGTTATACTCCACATTCTCTAATCACATATTTTGCTATGACAAAACACTATTAGAATGGCACATCAGTTAAGGGTCTACAATTGTCACTACGATCATTACAACTTAATTTTTCTTGCAGTTTCTAAAGGTTACAATGTATTTGTGGAAGAAAGCTGAGATTTTTATTAAAGTTGAAAAGACTGTAAATATTATAGTTTCTTTGAACACGACTTAACCACTTTGTTTTCAATTTTCAACTACAATACTTTGACTTTTTCTTTCCTTAAGAACCTACTTGTGTGTTTAGCATTTTGTATGGGAACCCCCTCTATCCAAAAGTTGGTGAGACAACCTTTCTTCTTTTGGACATGTGAGTCAGTTGTAGGCTATCTTGAGGGAGCCTTGGCTTTGGTTGTCACAACTCTTTTTTTTATGCATCCTCCCTTGTTTGTAAAAGTTTTGTGGAAACATTTCTTCAACGTCTAGGTATAGACAAAAGTAAATCTTCTTCTGAAATTTTTTGTGTGGTATGTGTTTTTACCATACTTCTTTTTTCATTTTTTTTATATAGACATCTCCGTCTTAATTCCTTTTAAATTTCTCAAAATATTAATTTTTAGTCTCACCAGCCAAATAAAAGTGACAGAAGTTGTGAGCTTGGGGGTTTATGTATCTCTTTGACTAGCCTCATGATATCTACCTTTGACCATAGAGACATTTGAAGGAGTTTAAAGGCTTGTTTATCATGGAGGGAAAGAGTGATAAAGTGGGAAGCAAGATTAGTATCCACTAGGTTTACAACTTCTTTAGTTGGGATCTTTGTTTACCTCGTGATTCTTTCCCACCACGAATGCATGCTTGAGGAATCAAAGCTCACAAAAGAAGAGGTACAGGAATGATTTGGAAGGAGATTTAATACAAGAGATGGTGAGCACATTACTAGGAAGGCTCAACAAGGTCCATGTGAGTGATTACTGATCTGTAATTTCCTAAGGAAAATGCCTTGATGGAAATTAAAACTATATTTGATTCTATCCATGCTGAAATTACTTGAATTTCACAAATGGAAATGGTTTTAGAGTGTGTTAGAGAGGTCGAATGTGCACTAGAAATACCATAATACTTGCAAGAGCCATACTCAAGTAGAAAGGAATGGAAACAAACACACAATATGAAAAAATTTAATTTCGAGACACCAATAAGGGGAAAATCAACTAGAGGTGGTAACTATTATAGCTTGGAATTGCACCCTTGTGAGAGAGTTCTTCAGGCTCCCTCACTTCCAGCTACAAGCATGGGGACAACCTCAGGATATGGGTAACCTATGGTGAGGTTGAACCTCTAGGCTTTTTAATGAGGCTAGTTCCTCAGGTGCTTCACTTCAGCTCTTGATCTCACACCAAAATCTATTGCCTATCAAGGAAAAGGGGTAGGAGGATGACTGAAAAAAAAATCTAAGCTAAGGGACGTGATGCACCCAAAGTAAGTGATCCACTTGGTTTGGGGAATAACACTAATTCAGCATAAGATAAGTTTGCTTACACAACCTCCTAACCAGCTAACTTGCATAAATATTTCATAAACTAGGCTCACTAAACCATACGTGAAGCAAAGAGGGATTTCTAAATCCACATTAAGCGTCTATTAATGGCAGAAAAGCTCAGGTTCAGACCTGCAACTAACTGGAAAACACCTGAAAACAAGAAAGAAAGGACAATAAAGTTGGAAGGACGCTTCTTCATGACGCTATTGTGCACAAGCTAACTCAACACAAGTTTTAGACAAAGAGATAGGTAAAATAATATTTATTGCTTCAAAGGTCTGTTACACAGCGATTTTCGCAAAGTGATTCTATCACTAGCTCGGAGATTATTTGCTTGGCTCCAAGGCCTCTATTTATATAGAAAAGGGGGGAGAGAGAAGGGGAAGAAAGAAGAAGTCGCCGATGGTGGAAACTCTAACGTTGCACTTTCTTGTTCTCCCTAAATGCACTGCTCAAGATCACTTGAGAAGCCTCTTGAGCCCCTCTCGTCTTTAGGTTTTTTTCTTTTAGCACATTTGAGAAGCCATGTTGTGAGCAGTTGGAACGTCTTTTCTTGGTATGATGCATTTAAGCGTCGAACGGCAATTGCGAGTAGTGAACCATGGCGGATGGGAGCCTTCATAACTTCTAGCTACCAGCCGCTTGGACTCTCCTATGCTCATTGGTCATCCTTGTGCCACTTGTCCTTTACTGATTGGCCCTTTTTGCTCCAGCTTAGGCCATGTGGCAGCCTTTCATTCGTTGCATCATGATTCTCGCGTTGTTGGACCAAGCTTAAGTCGAGCACTTGGAGAATCCCGATTTACTCTATGCAGAGTAATTCGGGTTCTTTGATCTCTCCAACTTCAGACTTTCCCAGATCCTTTACTTATAAAGCCTTTTAAGTAAAGTACTTGGAGAAACCCAATTTACTCTGTGCAGAGTAAATCGGGTTCTCTAAGCTCACTTACTTCGGACTTGTCCATCTTGGAGTCTTCTCACTTTGCAGTTTCCCAAGCCTTAAGACTTTAGGCTTTTCAACCCTGATTACTTCCAGCAGCTAGTCGCTTATCCTGATTTTGACGTCCATTGGCCCATCATTTCCTTTGGACACTTGGTCTCGGGCTTCCTTCTCGGCTTATTTCTTTTGGGCAAATCTCCCAAAGGAATTTCTTCGGACAATTTGTTTGAAGGAGTTCCTTCAGACCTTTTGTCCACGTCTATCTTCGGAAATTACCTCTCGAACTTTTCAAAATGAACTTTCTCGAAGGGTGAGAGACCCTTCAGGGTTCCTGCATGTCCCTTCGAACTCCCCCAAATGATCCTCCTGAAGGGAAAGATACCCTTCGAGAACTTTGAAATGGTTCTTCCGAAGGGTAACATACCCTTCGAGAAACTTGCAACTGTCCACTTAGAGAAGAAAAAATCCTTCGGATTTATGAATTGTACCTTTGGGTTCTTGAAAGACCCTTCGAAAAAGTTGAAAAGGACCTTCGAAAAAGTTTGACTGGTCCCTTTTGCCCTAAAAGGGCCCTTCAGCATTTTAAAAATGTCCTTGGGATTTTTTGAAAAAGACTCGTCTCTTGAAGAACCCAAGAAACACTATTTTTTAAGACCAAATTGGGTTTGTCAAGCCCTCTTACTTATTTCGAGCTTCTGATTGCTCACAACTTATGAAGCAATCAAGTAGTGCTCCTTGGAGAACCCGAAATACACTGTCCATGAGTAATTCGGGTTTATAAACCCGAATTACTTCTACTTATAAAACATTTAAAAGTTAAGCACTACTAGAAACCCGATTTGCACTGTGTCCTCAGAAACCTGAAGTTGTCACTGCTGGAAAACCCGAAGTCCTTCCAAAGACTTGCCATTTTCTTGCCTGAAAGCTCCCTTTTTCATACTTAGGTAAATTTTGATATGTGGGCCAAAAAATGGCCAACAATAACTACACATCTTACTCTTCTTTCATTAAATTAAATGGGCCAATACAAAGAACTCGTATAGCATACAACTCACACTCTCTGTTGTCTCCTACGTTCCTAATATCGTGATGGAAGAATTACGAGCAACATAGAATAGTTAGTCATAACTCACTACTCACTGTTTATCTCACATACAATCATCTTGCAACACAACCATATGTCATAGATCCATGATCACTAATCACCGGCTACCATTCCCTCTCTCACAGCCCTTCTTATGCTCTTCTAGAGATGTCCACTCACAAAACCAAGCTTCTAAAACGCCCCAGAATGAGAAGACAAATTAATTTAGACTATTACTCTAACTATTTAGTTGATGTGGGTGAAACCGCCACTTAATGTAGGCTGGCACTTACAAAACTGCCCCTAAGGGTACTGCTGCTTAAGGTGGAAAACCACCTCTTAATAGAAACCAGCAGTTTCGTCAGTGCAAAATGTCCCTCAAATTTTGGAGGCCATAACACTTTCATATGAACTTGAAACAGATGTCATTTGTTTTGAAAGTGGATAAAGTTTTGAGAAGAATCCAAATAGTATCACATTTGACTTTTGATTAAGAATAATATTTGTTTCATCTTCATGAAGTAGATAGTGTCTTTGTTAGGAATAGCAATGTACAACATTGCAACTCATCAACTTTCCCTTGTTTTGTTGACCCTAACTTGTCCTTGGATTCTCATGGAGTTATTTATAAATTTCATAGATCCTTATGGATCATACCTCTCCTTTTTGGGTGGAATTTGGTCCCACATAAGCAAGCTTACGACATACAGAAAGATATCTTCGTCTACCTCTTTAATGCTTTTATGTAGTTGTTGGTGTTTGGCCTTGACCCCAAACCATCAATTTTCTTAAGCCTTGTGTCAATTCCTCTGCAGTTCACCTTTGCAAAACATCTTCCTCACACCTTCCTTATTCATCCCAAGATGATGTTTCCCACTCTACTTGTTCAGTACATCCAATATAGAAGGTACTAATGCAATCCTCCTCTTCATGCAACATGGAAGGCTCCCATGGATACTTACATCCTCAAGAAAACATGAAACATGAAATCTTCACCTTCTTACTCAAATGAAAGAGTGGTGGCTAATTCTTTCTCATGAAACTATGGAAGAGTGAATTGATTTGCCTCTCATAGGGTTGGTTGCTCTAACCTCTTGCCCTGCTGCAATCTGACCAGTCTTATGGTTCCACTATGATTATTTGTCAAATGTGTCCACTCATGGCTGTCCCATGAGGATCTCTTACTCATAGATTTGGTTCCCCAAAGATGCCCCCATGATGTTAAAGCTGATCATACATCTTCCTCAATGAAAGAGTTCCTTGAAGGAGGACCCTATCAAATTTCTCAATCCCGATTTTTTTTCTTTAAGATAAAGGCGTTTGTTGGGTATGCCTAGACCACGTATATTACACGATAAGATCCACATAAGATAGTTTGCTAAGTTCCTAAGGTACCTTCCCAAGTTGGTGTCCCTGTATGTATAATCTTGGGTGTTCATATTTGTATTAACTTAGTCAAACCCCACACAATTTTGTCTTCCCGTCTGTTTCAATTACTCCATTGGATGACTTCCATTGTTTCTTAGAATCAGTGCTATGTTTAGGTTCCAAAATATGTAAATTTATAGGGATTAGAATCCTTTGGCATTGTACACAAGTGATGATTCATTTTGTTTCTTGTATTGGGGCAAGTGGTGTCTACATTTGCAGTAAATTGAATAGCCTCGTGACTCTTTTATTAATGGGATTTAGTGATTGCAAGTTTTGTGATGTCCCCTTTTCATATAATTTTAATAATTAATAAAATTGCCTGAATAGTGATTTTAATCATTCGAAAATATAAGACAATTAATTAATTATTAAAATAGAACTATCTTGGATAATTATTTGAATTACCGGAAAAGTAGTTTTAACCATTTGAAAAATTAAGGTAATTTTAATGATTATTCTAAGGGGCTTTATAATTAAAAAATTGTTTAGAAAGTGATTTTTATCACTTTAATTATTAGATCAATTTAATTAATTATTTAAGGACTCTATTTAATTTGTCAAAAAATAATTTTAATTACTAATTTATTAAGATAAGTTATTTAATTAATTCAAAAAGGCCTAAAGTGAAAGGACTGTCGGCTTGAGAGCTAAAGTACAGAAATGAAAAGATATTCTAAAAAGACAAGTGAGGATTATAAGGTATTTTACCTCCCCAAAGTGATTCGCCCCCCTTTGGAAGGTACAAATACAAGGTGAAGATCACAATTGAAGACATGCTAAATTTTAAAAATTGTTCTCTATGCTTAAAGAAACTATTGAGATGCATGCCCAATAGAAGTTCGTTGTTTTGGTGTTGATCAATATAAAAAAATGTCTTTTGACACCACCTTTGCTAAAGAGCTTTTGTGCTTGCCCTAGAAGTGGGGCGATTTATTTTGAGAAGTTTTTGTAAAGTTTCGTGAGGGTTTTGAGTCTCATTTCTTGCATGATTAACCTTGCTGAATATTTATTCTAATTTTACAAGTGGAGTGAACCCCTTTGGAGGCTTAGATCGAAAGTTTGGAGTCATTTTTTGGTCCATTTTATGCAAATTAAATATTCTGATTTTATTTGCTAATTTTTTGCATGTTGGTGTGAGGTATTGGAGGAGTTTCACCAAGGGTTTGAAGCCCTATATCCATAGAAAATTAGATAATAATTTTTAGAATTATTATTAAATATTTTTGACAAGTTTTGAAGACTTTTTTACTTGCGAAAGGCAAGATCTCAATCTCCTATTTTTTTTACTAATTTTCATGCGCTTGGCAAGTGGGCCGATTGGCTTGGAAAGCCATTTTTAATCATTTCTATGCCCAAAAAAGTTCGTTGTATTTTTCTGGTATTTTTTGGGCCCTTGTGGCGATATTTAGCAAGGGTTTGAAGTGAAAAAACTTTCAAAATAGCAACTGTATTTTCAAATTTAAATCAGAATTTTCAGCCATCAAAAAGTGGCATTTGAGCATTAAAAATTTGGCAAAAAAAGTATTTGTTTTGTGCATTTAAATTTTTGATTATTTATGCAATTTATCAGTTAATTTGGGGACAAGTTATTGGTTGAAATTCATCTATAAAACCCTACTATTGTGGCGTCTAGGGTTTCTAGGACTTGACAAAAGGTTTTTGAACTTATTTTGCAAAATAGGGTTTGTTGATTGCATTTTCAGAATTGTGGAATTTAGGAAAAAATCCATTTTGTTTGAAATCATCCCATTTGAAGACATTATAGTGGTATCAGAGCACCAATCTTGTCCAGCCTGTGAGGGTTCGTGTTTGCAGATTTGGATGCATAATCTATTAATCATGGAGTTAATGAGTGAAGGTGAATTAAAAACAAAGCTTCGCAAATTGGAAAAAAAACTTGAGCATCCACATCATTTAAAAAATGTTTTGCTCAATATTTTGGAGGAAGCGGCAAACTATTTGTCTATGATAAGACAATCATACTCTAAGTCTATGTTTTGGGCAATAAATCCTTTGGTGGTTTACTTGACTAGACCCAAGTTTTTAAAACATCCAGATTTGGATGTGAGACTTGTAGTTATCACTTCTATTAGTGAAATTACAAGGATAACGGCTCTGAAACAACCATACAGTGACGACATCATAAAGGAAATATTTCAGTTGATGGTGGAAAGTTTTCAAAGTCTTGGTGACATCACAAGTTCTTATTTTGTAAAGAGGGTCAACACCCTGGAAACTATGGTTTCAACCAAGTCATGTATTTTGATGTTAGATAATGAGTGTGATAAACTTATTATTAAGATGTTTCCACATTTAATTGCAATTGTTTGTAAGAATACTACCAAAAATGTTGTAGCTTCTATGCAGAAAAATTCGATTGTGACACTCAATAAGAGTAATGATCTTTCCAAGCCATTATTATCTATCTTGTTGACAAGTTTGGGTCTAGAAAAGAAAAAATTTCCAATTGCACACATGCTGTTTGAAAATGTTGCAATGGATTGTGAGAAAAAATTGGGGCCTTATTTGATAGTAGAGCATGTAGAGGAAGAAAAGATTGAACTATATGGAGAGTTGGAAGGAAAGAATGAAGGAACAGCCCTTCATAAGGGTTCCAATGAAGGAGCCAAAGGAACAAAAAAATTAGATTTGAAGGAGAAAGATGAGCTACAAAAAGATGACACTTTGGGGCAGCCTACAATGGGAAATTGTGAAAACCAAAAATCTGAATTTTTGGAGTAGCAAAGAGGGTTGCAAATTATGGATGAAAATGAGGAAATGTTAGATGTTTTGGGGCAATTAAATACCCCAAACTTTGGTATTCAAAAAGATAATTTTGAAGAAGCCAAAGAAACTGAGATATTTATAGAAAGGTATGAGTTGAATAATGATTTTTGTTTGGTATCTAATAATTATTCAAACTTGTTGCATGGCTCTAGATTTGACGAAAGAGTTTGGAAGGAACAATTCCCAATCACAAATAAGACGGGAGTGCAAGCCTTGACAAGGTTGGATGGCACAAAGGGGCTTTCTTGATAGATCAATGCACAATGAGATGAAGGAATGCTTGAAGGCAAAGAACACTATGATGGACTTGCATACAATCAAAATGGATATGGGAGAAGATCAAGATTACAACTTACTGTGGAATGTAAAAGGCAATCCGTTGTTTGAAATGGATAGAAAGGATCAAGACATCAAGAAAGGATCCTAGAACTTAACAAGTGGATCAAAGGGGTGTTATTAAACACCAATGATTTTCCTAATTTCTTTGTTCCATGTGTAGGTTTATTTGGAAGATCCCTTGTAAAGATGGCAAGCAAGGAAGTCATTTGGCATGACTTAAATGATGAAGAGGGTCCTACATCTTCATCTAACATTATGTTTGATAATGGTGGTGTAAGCATGAAAAAAAGGAAAGAGAGGTTTGAAGGTATGTTTTTGAGAAAATTTTGGTTTCTCTTGTCAATTTTTTTTGAGAATGTTTTGCTACATTCATGGCTCAAATCCTACATAGAAGACAACTCTTTTGGCATAGGACAGCCAAGTAAATGTTCTGAAATGTTGCAAATAAGGTCCGAATTTGTTGCTTTAGAAATTTCTGAGTATGGGGAACATTGCCAACCACCGATTGAGGACAAAGAGGAGAAAAAAGAGTGCATACTACAATCCCTTCATAGGTATGGAAAGTCTGATTTTTTCTATTGCTTAAAGCTGTCATAAAATATTGAAAAGTTGGTTGGAATACATGAAAATCTTGCCTCCAAAAATTATGCGTCAAAAGAGAATTTCCAGCCACTTAATAAGGATGAAAAAGGTGGGGAAAGAACTTGTATACAGCCCTTTGAAGAACATTTGTTGACTGATTTTATTGCACCATACAGGCAGTCCCTATGGCATGAGGAAAAATCAGGTTTGTGTTTACTTTTATAGCCTCTTTCCAAGTACAACATGTCTGATTTTAAAGTATAGGTACAGCAGCTTTCTACATGGTATTTTTGGAATGTTTGGGTTGTCTTTAAGGTCAATTTCACACCCAACATTCACAAGGAGGAGCAGCTTTGGGTTGATCATAATTTTTGCATGGGAGTGACCTATTCTAGTAGGCTTCATGGAAAGGTAAGTTCATTCCAATGGTTCTTTTTCCTACATTGCATCTTTGGGGGATTATTTTGAGGATTGGAGCTGGATACTTTTTGGAGGACATGGTTGGAGCAATAGGATTGGATACCCCTTCATACCCCATTCGGTTTTGAGTGAGATGGGGGCATACAGGTGCAGTGAGCCATTGGATGGCTTTCCTATGATTTGGGACACACTGGGGCACTCTCCAAAATATAGGTATTATAAGTTCAAGATTGATTTGGATATTTTTTCACTTTGAAAAACATATACAGGAGGGGTTTGCATTGTAAGACGTGTTGGCAAGGTGAAATGGCATTAATTATCCATTTGGGGTAAGTTACACTATGTTTTTTGGCAAAAGTTATTCCACTTAACAAGTACAGGAGCAAGGTTTTTGGAGCACTACAACAGGTTTTACCATTTGGACATGGTAATTGGGCATGAGCTTATATTTGTTTGAGGGCAAACAAATTTGGGAAGGAAGAACTGTGATGTCCCCTTTTCATATAATTTTAATAATTAATAAAATTGTCCAAAAGGAGATTTTAATCATTTGAAAATATAAGGTAATTAATTAATTATTAAAATAGAACTATATTGTATAATTATTCGAATTACCAAAAAAATGTATTTAACCATTTGAAAAACTAAGGTAATTTTATTGATTACTCTAAGCGGCTTTATAATTAATAAATTGCTTGAAAAATGATTTTTATCACTTTAATTATTAGAGCTATTTAAATAAGGACTTAGTTATTTAATTTGCCAAAAAATAATTTTAATTACTAATTTATTAAGGCAAGTTATTTAATTAATTCAAAAAGGCCTAAAATGAAAAGAATGTCGGCTTGGGAGCTAAAGTAAAGAAAGAAAAAGATATTCTAAAAAAGGCAAGTGAGGCTTATGAGGTATTTTACCTCTCCAAGGTGGTTTGCCCCCCTTTGGAAGGTACAAATACAAGGTGAAGATCACAATTGAAGACTGCTGAATTTTGATAATTGGTCTTCATGCTTGAAAAAACTATTGGGATGTATGCCCAATAGAAGTTCATTGTTTTGGTGTTGATCAATCTTAAAAAAATGTCTTTTGACACGACCTTTGCTAAGGAGATCTTGTTCTTGCCCTAGAAGTGGGGTGATTTACTTTGAGGGGTTTTTGTGAAGTTTCGTGAGCGTTTTGAGGCTCATTTCTTGCATGATTAACCTTGCTTAATATTTATCCTAATTTTGTAAGTGGAGTGAACCCCTTTGAAGGCTTGGATTGAGGGTTTGGAGGTCTATTTTGGTCTATTTTATGCAAATTAAATATTCCAATTTTATTTGCTAATTTTTTGCATGTTGATATGAGGTATTGGAGGAGTTTCGTGAGAGGTTTGAAGCCCCACATCCATAGAAAATTAAATAATAATTTTTAGAATTATTATTTAATATTTTTCACAGTTTTTGAATACTTTTTTACTTGCGGAAGGCAAGATCTCACTCTCCTATTTTTTTGCTAATTTTCCTACGCTTAGCAAGTGGGGCGATTGACTTGGAGAGACATTTTTTGCCATTTCTATGCCCAAAAAGGTTTGTTGTATTTTACTGGTATTTTTCGGGCACTTGTGGCGATTTTTTGCAAGGTATTGAAGCGGAAAAACTTTCATAGCAGCAGCTGCATTTTTGGATTTAAATCACAATTTTCAGCCATCAAAAAGTGGCATTTGAGCATCAAAAATTTGATAAAAAATGTACTTGTTTCGTGCATTTAAATTTCTAATTATTTATGTAAGTTTTCAGTTAATTTGGGGACAAGTTATTAGTTGGAATTCATTTATAAAACCCTACTATTGTGGCGTCTAGGGTAACTAGGGCTTGACAAGGGTTTTTTGATCTTATTTTGCAAACTACAGTTTATTGATTGCATTTTCAAAATTGTGGAATTTAGGGGAAAATCCATTTTGTGTGGAATCGTCTCATTTGGGGACGTTACAAGTTCCTTTGGATTCTTCTCTCAGGAGAGGTTCTTTTGAGTGCTTTGATCATCTTCCATTTCATCTATTGCCTAATCTACCAAGGCTACAAAGGGGTTTTCTGAAAGGATTTGTTGTGCTTTTTATGTGGAACCTTTTACTTTTTTGTGAATAAGCTCTTTGAAACTTGTGCTCGACTTGTTGAGTAATATGATTTTTCTTTTGTACATCCTTAGAGACATGGGTGCTTGTCAATACTGGCTACTCCATTGGCTCTTGTGGATGAGCCTGAGTAGTTAGCTCCCATATTTCTTAAGATGGCAGACCCCAGTAAGATGTAGATGCTCATAACAGATCCGACACTTCAATGGGATGCTCCCATTCAAGTATAAGTCAATATGGCAATGGCTTATCTAGATCCAAATTCACTCATATTCGTGCATAGTTTAAGACTATTGGATTTCTTGTGATGTAGCTATATATTCTCCGATTGCAGCCGCAATTTTCTTTTGAGAAGACTCTACTGGTATTCACTAGGTAGCATTGGGGGTCTTGCCCAAATAGGAACTGTGCATGGTACAACCTATGTCGGAGTGAAACATGGAGGCCAATGCTTTCATAAAGAGCCGTGATTTCTTCATGAACCATGGCCTTACTTGGAACACCTGATCCTTCTCTTGCTTGGTGGAGAAGACTAGCAAGAATTTCCTTTGGACATCATCAAGAGCTCCACTGAGACAAAGGGTTTCCGATTCTCTTGGACCCATATTCTGAGAGTTTTGGGTCTTGGGAAAGCCCCAATAAATCTGCAGATTATGGCTCTTTCTTTGAGTATTCATAGACTGTTTTCCATTTCTTCCATGTACAAGAAGACATTGTGTGGGGTTTCCATTTTAAGGTAACATCCATTCTCCTTTTTGGTGGACTTGATGACTATTTTCTTGGCAGGATTTGGCACAAAGTTTGAAGATTTTTCTTGCAGATTTCTGGTGCCTCTTCAAAAACAGCAGATCTGAAATTTTGACAGGGTCTTATTGCTGGTGGGCTTTAATGGCCTCCCAAATTGGGAATTCCCTTAATCAGCAATTGGTTGGTTTATGGAATAGCATCTTGGTCTGAATTAATGATGCAAACTGATGTAGTAAGGATGTAGAGAGAGCAAGTGGCTTCCCTTCCTGTTCTATCAAATATTTTTCTTCAGATTCTAACTTCTAGCACAATTTGAGGCTATGCTTAAATCCTCATAACAATAAAAATTGTATACATTTTAACTCTTCAGGTTAGTATGGGTGACATTTAACATGAATAGTTCACATCACCCTCAAACAGAGGGGCAGACCAAGGTAGTGAAAAAAATGCTTGTAAGGGTACCTTACAATGTACATGGGGGACAATCAGGGCAAATGGGTAGTGGTTACATCTGATCCACTATTTGTATAACATGACAAACTATTCAGCCAATATTATCATAGTAGCAAAAATTGTCAATAACTTGCGATTACACAAGTAATCACAGCATGCCATGTTTCCAATGCCGAATCAAACCACCATATTGTTCTTTAGTCAAACCTGGACTTTGACCCTGAAAAACCTAGTTATTCATGAGTTTTTTAAAAAGTGCTTTAAATTTTTAAATGTTCTTTTTTATATACCTTTTTTTTTCGAATTTTGAACTTGGTTTGTGGAGTTTTCCTGTTTTAAACTTGGGTAATAAAAATTTCATTTACACTTTTGCCATGCCAGTTAAATGGAATGCTACTATGAGCAAGATGATTCCTTTCACGGCACTATTAGTTATGAGCCTCCATCACCTATGGACTGGATAATTCCAAAGGGAAACTAAAAGAGATGTGAAATATCCTGAAACTAGTGAAGCACAACACAGGAGTGAGTCGCTTAAAAGCAACAAGTGGACTAACACCGGACAATGTGCAATTTTGAAATCAGATATATGGTTTTTGTTTAAATGCACCCAAGTGGACTAACACCAGACAATGCGCAATTTTAATTGAATATACGAATTTTGTCCAACTGCAGCCATATAAGCAACTCATAGTGAAGGCAAAGGGAAAGCAAAAGTTGCAAATACAATACTATGTGCCATATAGGGTTAGAGCCAAGGTTGGTGAAGTGGCTTATGCATTAGATGTCCCAAACAAAAGTGAGGGTGCATGATGATTTTCATGTTTCGTGTTGTAAGTAGTGAAAAGGCCTTATAGTCCCCCAGACTGAGATACATGTAAAAAATGAGGAAGGGAATCTGGACTTGGATCATAAAGGCAATTTGGGAGGAGTTGGTTGTTCTCCAAAATAGGTCCACAAGAATGTTGAAGATCAAATGGAAGGTGCTACTAGTAGAGAATACAACTTTGAAAAATGAGGATTTCATGGTTAAGCATCCAAATTTGAAATATATTTGAACATGATAAAATGTGAAGGGGCAAAGGAGTTAAAAAAAACCCTTGTTCCCACTCATAATTTTTTAAAGTTGTATCTAGTGTGTTGCTTAGAGCTATGTTTTGTGACTTAATGCTCATTGGTTCAATTTCCAACAAATATTTCAGTTGTATACAAAAGCACATCCCAAAATTTTGTACGGCCCAATACTTGCCTGGAGACCATCCACCCTAGAAAAAAAATAGGTTTACTGTGTTTAAGTCTAGAGTTCTTACTAGTTTTTGGAACAAAGCTCTCTAAAGGGGAGGGAATGTTGTGTACCTAAGAAAAACATTGTACTAGGGGTTAGTTATGGCCAATTTTGTCCTTGGGCTCCTGCTCTATGTTTTCCTTTCATGGAGACCTTAGATTATTAAAGGTATATGTCATAATGTAATAAATGTTTTCTTACCACTCAAGTATAAATTGAGAGAAAACCCTAAGCTACAGATCTCTTTGCCATTTCATATCCAACTAATATAAAGAGTCATCATTTGTGACGTTATGGATTTTCGGTCTGATTTTCAGGTGTTAATCAATAATGGGTGTGCAAGTAAGCTCATCTTTTACATTTCACATTTGATAATGATCTTCAAGTTATATTTTGCAGACCTCTTACATCCTCTTTAAGAACACTGCAAAAACTACCGAAAAAAAGCACCAATAGCATTCAGTATAGCTCGTCCCTAAGACTTGCCTATATCCCTTTAGTGCAGCCTTTGTAATTGATATAAAGTGGACCATAACATGATAGCTAAGCTGCTCCTTGGTATGACTATCTTCTTGATAAGTTTTAAAAAAAAAAAAACGCAAACCAGTCAACATATCATAGAAAATGTCATTAAGATAAAATTAAAAATTAGTTAAAATTTAAACTTCTAAATATATAAGTTTGGAAAGCTTACAACTCCAACACTCGATAATAGTTCAAACCACCAGTAAAACCTGTTTTCTCAAACTGTTTTCCAAAATATTGGATTTCTTCCTCAGTGATCCAAGAAGGAAAGGTTGTTGGAGACTGGATAACATCTAATATTTTTTGGTCTGAAGATGCAGCAAACAAATCTGTCCTGGTCATCAACAGAAATTTTTTCATAATTTCTGTGCAACCATAACTTGCAAATTCTTCTTCTACTTTTCCAGGTTCCTGTGTGTCATTTCAAAGTTCTTTTTAGTCAGTTCATGGAAAAACATATTATAGCAAATAAATATAATACAAAAGGATACCCTTTGATAAATTATGAAAACATATCAAGGATGTCCACAACACAAATGATATCCACCAAAAACGAACAAGACTTTCCTCTACAAATGAGTCAAATGGATTGTTTAACAGTTTAGCAGAGACTATCTATAATGCAAACACCATTAATACAGTCAGGTGGTCCCTTGACGCTAAAGGAAATTGTGTGAAACCCAGCCTATTTTGTGCAAAGTTTGACCAAGATGGTATTTTGGTGCAATAAAACAAATCTAAAAACAAAAACACTTGTGATGTACTTTAGTGAGCCACTTATAGAAGATCACCTTTGAAAGCACAGAAAATTTGCAAGTAACAATGCAATATGAATAAATAAATGATGAATTATTAAATAGAACTACAAGCACAATTACCAACATGAGTAAAACTCTGTCAATAAAGAACAATGGCCATTTAAAACCTTTAAACATTTGTCTTTAAGGTTACGTACCAACGCAACATTATGCAGATAACACAATATACAAATGGGATACATACCCAATTTCAAAGCAAACATATTAAAAGACTTGTCATCTAAGATAACAATGCTCAACAAAAATATTTGTAACACTTGAAAATCCCACAACAGAAGCAAGACTTCCAATACATGAACTCAAACAATTACAATCATAGACTCATTATCCATCCTTCACATATAAGATTCAAGTTTGTTGCTTACCTTCAACATTAAAAACTACAAAAAAGTATAGATATTATTGAGTGGATTAATGTCATGTCCCCTCTTTAGCTCGGTCTCACAGAGACTTGTGAGTCAGCGTATTATGGGGTCTTGTAGGTTGACATTGTTGGATAGAGACCCAATATGGCTATACAGTGTTGGGGACTTGGTGTTCTAGCCGTCGCTGATCAGTTTGGAGACGTTCATATTTTTTAGGAGGCAATTCCTAAAATTATGGGGGTTACCCCTACTTTTTAGGAGGACATGATCATACCCAGGGGTGGGTCTCCATGAGATCATTCCTTGCGTTCAGTTTCAGAGGATTTGGGTTTGTTTCCTAGTTTCTAGGAGCATCCCTAGATTTTAGGGATGAGACTGCCAGTGAATCCTTGATGTCCGACTTCAATCACAGACAGGTGGCAGGATGACTCTCTGGATTTTGGAGTCATCGGTACATTTTGTTGATACTTGGGTTATATTTTTAATATTTCCTAAGTTTTCGTCTTTTAATTTTTTAATATTTCCTAAGTTTTCGTCTTTTAATTAAGGCTAAGTTTATAGCCATTTTGGAGTAATAAGGGGTTTTTGGCCTCATCTGGATGCGTATCCCATGGTGTAATACCTCGTTGGAAAGGTCTTGGACTTCTCTAAATATTTCTCTCTTGACTCAGATCCTTTCGGTGGACGAATCTCTCTTTATGTGGAAAGAGGGTCAATTTCTATGTACTTGACCACTTAAAAAGGGAAATATAACATGTTATGACTTAAACGCCCTATGGGTTGCTTTTAGGGTTCGAACTAATTGGAAAGAGTTATAAGGAGGTCAAATCAAGATTATGGTTCATTCTTGACATATTATATTTTGGATTTGCGCTTTGGCTCTGGAGGAGCTTCTAGCATTTGGGACGCCAAACCCCGGTGCTTGCCTGTTTGGGACGTAGCCCCCAATTCAGTGGATTGTTGTTTGTTCAGTTTCATCTGGAGATTGCTCAGTGTTCTAGTAGGCGCTGGGATTTGTGACAGAAGTCAGCAGACATACAAAGATTATTTCAGAGTGTGAGGGTTTTGCAATAGTACGGCTGTACCTGGCAGCCCTTGCAACTGTACCGCTGTACCTGGCAGCCAGCCTCTTTTCCACGACAGCGCATTAACAGGGTTGGAGTCTTGCCGCGGCCCTTCTTCTGGTGTGTAACTCCCTTTCAGCGTTTCAGGTTGGGTCTGTTTGCAATTGTAATCTCCTTGAATTGTTGAAAATCTGTAACCGGTTCCCTATTTGATTTAATATCCAGAATTCTGCCCATAAGCAATTTATTTTGGCTGTACTTGGTTTTTAATTTCAGAAGTTATTTATGTTCTTGTACTTCATTATTTACTTGTTGCAAAAATCATCAAAACACAAAAACAATCAAACCCTTCTGCAACTTCCGTCTATTTCGGAAAGAAAACATTCATAAACAGGAAAACCCAATTTAAAAATACAAAATTACAACAGATCAGCCGAAGGGATCCATCAGGGATCTTTCAGTGGTATCAGAGCCTTTGTCCTGCCATCTTGTTGGGTAGATTGGACATTGAATCAGCGAGTTAATCATGGTTACTTCAAGTACTCAGAAGCAGTGGGACAGGAATATGAAGAAGCTTAAACAAAGTTTGAATAAGTTGGATGAAAACCAGAAGAGGATGAATGAATTGTTTTCACACAGGTGAAGTATCTAGAAACCTCTACAATGAATTTTCAGCAGTTAGTGACCAGCATTTAGCTGATCCTATGGAGAACAAAATGGACAAAGGTGATGAGCAGGAGATGCCTTCTTTTGGGTTACAGGCTCCATCTTCTCTTCAGGAGGATAGCAATGGTATGGATTCTTTTAACGATTCCGTTGGGGCTGATGTTAAATGCACTCACGAAAATCCAGGGGGAAAACTAACAGGTAAAGTATGGACCAGTAGTATTGAGATCGGGTCTATTTCAGTTGATCTTCACCCAGTTGATGTTACAGCAAGGAGCGAGGACGAAACATTGGATCCTACAGGACAAGGTTGCACGGATCTCCTAGTTGGTGACATGGAGGTTATGATTGGGGACTCTTTTGATTGTCCTAAGAGTGATCTTACCTCTCTGCATAAGGTGAGCAATTCATCATCCATTGAGTCTATTTTTTGGAGGGATGATGAGGAGTTAGGGTTGGGAACTACTGCTGCTCTAGTTCCAAACCAGCATGAGGAAACTTTAGAAGAATATTTTGATGAGAGGCAAGCTCTCCATTGGCAGCCCACAACTTCAACTAATGAATTTTCCTTGGTCCCTAAGTCTGATATGGAGAACCAACTAAAGGTTGGTGAAGATAAGATATTACAGCGCTGTCCCATTTTGATCATTCCCACAAGATGGTGGAAATTCATCTATGGAAGGTCCAGCTTGAGGGGAGACACAGAAGTGTTGAAGAGGCTTCATCAATTTCTGATTTGCAAGCGTTTAAGACAGCGATGGAGATTATGAAAAATAACTATTTAACTCTCCTTTCCGATAGAGATCACCTACTTGAATTGGGTGTCATATATTCAGATGCATTGAAGAGGAAAGAGGAAGAGGTTGACCAACTCACCACGGAGCTAGTGAAGACTAGAAAATCTTTGGAAGACTCTCAAATGGCTCTCCTTATGGCGGAAAATCAGATTGAGGAGTTGAATGTGGAGTTGAGTTTGGCTCATGTTTCACCAAAGAAATCAGAAAATCAGTCTTCTATTGCAGCGTCTTTAGATGGGCAAGAATCTTGTGTTGTGCATATGATTGAGGGACATGGGAATGAGGGAAACGAAAAGCAAGTGATGGGTGAAGACAAACCAGTTACATTAGAGCAGCTACATGAAGATATGATTTCTTATGATGAGTCTAGCATTGCTTCATCCTATCGTGGTAAAGAATTAGATGGTGCTTCCATGAATACTATTCGTACATATGAAAGTCCATTAAGGGTCCCATATATTAAGGTGGATGTGAAAGTTGATCCTTTGCTTAGTGGAGCAGCCACTAGTGTTTTGAATACCCATGATGAAGATATTTTACAATGGCATGATGTCATCACTAATTGGTTTGAGGACAGCAGCATTATGTCCCATCATTCTGGTGAGATAGGAGCTTGTGATCATGAGAAAGCCAATGATATGATATCACCCATTGATGGCAGCCCTACACCATTTGGTAGACATGAAGATATCCAGGATAAGAGGACTGATTTTGTATATTTTGGCATCGAAGAGGTAAAGAAGTCCAAAAAAATTAATGAAGAATGGTTGCAAAAAGCCAAAGAGACTAGATTAGTGGCTGCCAATGCAAGACAACATCTTCAAAAAGTGAAAGAAAAGATCAATCTTATCAACATAGCAAGACAAAAAAGGATAGATAACATTATTCAAATGAGAGATGAATCTGAAAATACACTTGATCCCCCTAAGGTTAGTTCCATGTTAGGGGATAGAAAGCAGAACTATGATGGTCAACTATTGACAGAGGTTGGTGCTTTTTACCATGACTACATAGTGAGGAGAGTTCATCACCCTTCTTTTAGTTCACATGCAGATGATTGGTTGATGCATCGATGTGGATTGATGGGGGGCTTATACCATCCATTGTGAGATGAAGAGTTGCCATCTATAGAAGACGGAACTAGAGTCTACAAGTACCTGACTCAGTTGTGTATGAGGAATTACTTGTAGGGACAACAGTCAGTTATCCATCATGCTATTATGTATCCGACAAGGTTTGCTACTTCTATGTCACAGAGATTTGCAGATGAGTTAGGAGATACTCAGCTTTTCTAGCAGTTGTTTGGGTCCATAACCCACAGGTCTCAGTATCAGGGAGTAGCTTCTTGGCATATTAGTGATCCAGTTGCAGATAGTAAGGTGCAGCAAGTGCCACTAGTTGTCATTGGTAGTGGATTGTTGATTCTATTTTGGGATCCTGGTGGTGACGTGTTTGATTCGTCACTCTATTTTGGCACTGATGAGGTGTTCCACCACTCTTGGTGCGATGTCAGTTGTTTATGTAGAATGGTACAGTGGAAGTCAACAGGTGCGCTTTGTGACAGACTTCCAGTTTGGCATTGGGACCCAAGGATTGACATCAGAAGTGATATGTTTATTTCAACTACAACATTGCACAGTTTGCTGAGTTTTGGCAGGTTCTATGGCTGCAACTATTTTAAGCGAAATTCTGATGCAGTTCCTTACAGATTCATTTGGGATCCAGGAATTAGTTGTGGGATACTCCCCAGTATATTGAGGAATCCTTTGTGTGCATCAGGGTTCCAATCAGGGTTCACTGTTGAGTTTTGCAGCGTGTACATGAGTGTGTTTTGAGAGCCTTTTACAACATCCAGCTTTACAGTTGCTTGTGGGCAAGCACCTTCGATAGGAGAGGACTGTCATGTCCCCTCTTTAGCTCGGTCTCGCAGAGACATGTGAGTCAGCTTATTATGAGGTCTTGTAGGTTGACATTGTTGGATAGAGACCCAGTATGGCTATACAGTGTTGGGGACTTGGTGTTCTGGCCGTCGCTGATCAGTTTGGAGACGTTCCTATTTTTTAGGAGGCAATTCCTAAAATTATGGGGGCTACCCCTACTTTTTAGGACATGATCATACCCAAGGGTGGGTCTCCATGAGATCATTCATTGAGTTCAGTTTCAGAGGATTTGGGTTTGTTTCCTAGTTTCTAGGAGCATCCCTAGATTTTAGGGATGAGACTGCCAGTGAATCCTTGATGTCCGACTTCAGTCACAGACAGATGGTAGGATGACTCTCTGGTTTCTGGAGTCATCGGTACATTTTGTTGCTACTTGAGTTATATTTTTAATATTTCTTAAGTTTTCGTCTTTTAATTAAATAAGGCTAAGTTTATAGCCATTTTGGAGTAATAAGGGGTTTTTGGCCTCATCTGGATGCGTATCCCATGGTGTAATACCTCGTTGGAAAGGTCTTGGACTTTTCTAAATATTTCTCTCTTGACTCAAATCCTTTCGGTAGACGGATCTCTCTTTATGTGGAAAAATGGTCAATTTCTATGTACTTGACCACTTAAAAAGGGAAATATAACATGTTATGACTTAAACGCCCCATGGGTTGCTTTTAGGGTTCGAACTAATTGGAAAGGGTTATAAGGAGGTCAAATCAAGATTATGATTCATTCTTGACATATTATATTTTGGATTTGCACTTTGGCTATGGAGGAGCTTCTAGCATTTGGGACGCCAAACCCCAGTGCTTGCCTGTTTGGGACGTAGCCCCCAATTCAGTGGATTGTTGTTTGTTCAGTTTCATCTGGAGATTGCTCAGTGTTCTTTTGGTAGGCGCTGGGATTTGTGACAGAATTCAACAGACATACAAAGGTTATTTCAGAATGTGAGGGTTTTGCAATAGTACGGCTGTACCTGGCAGAGCTTGCAACTGTACGGCTATCCCTGGCAGCCAGCCTCTTTTCCACGGCAGCGCATTAACAGGGTTGGAGTCTTGCCGCGGCCCTTCTTCTGGTGTGTAACTCCCTTTCAGTATTTCAGGTTGGGTCTGTTTACAATTGTAATCTCCCTGAATTATTGAAAATCTGTAACTGGTTCTCTATTTGATTTAATACCCAGAATTCTGCCCATAAGCAATTTATTTTGGCTGTACTTGGTTTTTAATTTCAGAGGTTATTTATGTTCTTGTACTTCATTATTTACTTGTTGCAAAAATCATCAAAACACAAAAACAATCAAACCCTTCTGCAACTTCCGTCCATTTCAGAAAGAAAACATTCATAAACAGGAAAACCCAATTTAAAAATACAAAATTACAGCAGATCAGCGGAAGGGATCCATCGGGGATCGTTCAATTAATGAGTGCAGATGAACAGTTACAATTATTTCCTATTGTAACATCTTAAGAACACGAAGCTGTAAATATATCTATTAAAGAACTAAACAGAAAGCGTGCAAGCTTGCTCATTCATTTACATTGAGTTTAAAAGTTTACATAGCTTATACGCTCCTAATTTTTTTCCTGTTTTATCCCTCTTGACTACTTGATAACTGTTATATATGCTTCTTTAAGACACATTACACAAGAAGCTTCTTCTTTTTGTGCTTTCTTTAAATGACGTTTAGTTGGGCATATATAACATGTTGGAAGTAAAGTTTTCTTAAACCCCTGGCAGGGAGTCAAGAAGTCAAAAGCTTCTTAGGCAGCAACACCTTGGTAGAATGGATAGAATCGAGCGTCCAACCAGAGTATGGTCATGGAAAAAAGGTAATCATTGCATACAGTGTTGGTTGTGGAGAAAATCTTTATGTTGCAGATGCAGTTAGCTGGAGAAAGATTGATGGTGACATTTCTCAATTGAAAGGAACTTCCCCTTGATCAAGCTTTGCATTGTAGTAGCCTTTTGAGGCCACAATTAGTATAAATAGAGGGATAGGGTCCTTGTCTTCGAACTGGTGGGTAAACATGGGTGTGTTATCAAGATGAGTATAAAATAAAATGTCTATCTATATATTTTTTTGTCTTATGCGATGAATGTTGTCCTCCTTTACTTTTTGTTGTGAATATATTAGCAATTATGGATGTACTCTAGCATGTTTGTGTGTTTATTTCCACTTGAATTTGGCTACGTTACCGAATACGCCCTTGGGTACGGGTACACAACATAATGGTATGGGTTGGGAGGGAGGTACACCCAACCTACACCCAGGGCATGCCCCAGCCCCTGCAAGTACGACCGATTATGTTTGAGGATGTACCCAAGCATACCTGCAGGGGCTAGGGTATACTTGCAGTGTAGGCTGGGCGTACCACCCCAAAAAAATATATATATATTTTTTTTTTCCTCCTTATTTTGCCAGTCAAAGTCAAATATGGACATTAAAAAACATTTTAAAATGCATTTGCAACCCTAAAAGCATGAATCACACTCATTTTAATAAAAAAATAACAACACATTTACCTTTCATTGCATTTTTACCTCCCATTGCATATTTGTTCACTCTTGCTCATTTTTTCAGTTGCATAAGCTTGAAACTCCTTCCTTTTGCTATATCTACACCACGAACTCTACCTATTTGGCATCAAAGACCTTGAGGAGCTTGCAACAAGGAGGATTCTTTATTCAAGATACATTTTTTTCAGTTTTGTAGGTTGTTTTTGAAGTTTTTATTTTTATTTTTTTTCTTTTAGTTTTTAAATGTATGCTTGTTTGTAATTAGTTTTGATTTTTTGTTGTTGTTTTTTTAATAAATTTTAAAGATTCTTTCAACAAATGCTAAATATAACAATATTAATTATTATTATAATTTTACCAAGTGTTATAGGGATTTCTGATTTGCCAAAATGTCTACCGATGCAAGTGCTATTTCAGTTGGCTAAGGGTTACCCTCTAGAGCCAATGCTCGAGCCCCTATTTGGAAGTATGTGACGTTGCTTGAACAACTCCCAGATAGAGGATGTTTCCTTTGCCAATGTTCAGAATGTGGCTATCAATACAAAAGCTCATATAAACGGGTGAAAGCCCATTTGTGTGCAATTCCAGGCAAAGGAATCAAAATTTATAGTGGGCCAAGTATCAATAGAAAACCAGGAAAGGGCTTGCCACATGCAAAGGTTCTTGCATACATCAAAGAGCAAGAAGAAATAAATGCCCTTTTTGATAAAAGACATAACCATCCTTTGAGCAAGAAAGTATCGACCCCTGTGGATATTGATCAATCTCGTCCTAGTATGGCTACCCCATCACACCTATTTCTTGTTACACCTAATGTGGCCATAGGGGAAGAGGATTCACCTCTTGCTCGCAAAAGAACAAAAGATTCAAGCCCATTAGAAAGGTCATTCTAGAATGAGTCAAGGGACGTAGCAGAGCAGAGTATTGCACATTGTCTCTATGCATGTGGATTGCCATTTAATGTTGTTAGATCACCATGCTAGCACGATATGGTGAGATCTATCAATGTTGCCCCTAAAGGGTTCACCGGCCCAAGGTATGAAAAGGTGCAAACCACCTTGTTGACAAAAGAAAAGAAAAAAGTTGAAGATGCCTTGAAGCCCATTAGGGATTTGTGGATCGAGACAGGAGTGTCCATTTCCAATGGATGGAAAGATACAACAAATAGACCATTGATTAATGTGTTCGCAGTGAGCCCTAAAGGGGCAATGTTTTCTAAGGTCGTTGATTGTGAAGGATGCACAATTCATTGCCAACATCCTGATAGAGTCCATTGAGGCGGTGGGACCTCAAAACGATGTCCAAATTATAATGGACAACGCTAAAAATTGTAAAGTTACAGGCATGTTGATTGAGGAGAGGTATGGACACATATTTTGGACACTTTGTGTCATTCATTCCCTCAACCTTATGTTGCAAAAATTGGGCACAAAAACTGATTGGATCAAACAAGTCTATGGGGAGGCAAGCGAGATTCAAATGTTCATATCTAACCATCATTTGTCCCAAGACATCTTCAGAACCTTCTCAAAGTTGCAGTTGTTGATGGTAACATTTTATTTAAATTTTTAAATTTTATTCATAAATCATGTATATTTTTATTCTTAATTTAATTTTTAATTCTATAAGTTTGTAATTTGAACACTTTTTTAATTTTAATTTTAATTTGTTTTGATTTGGTGTTAAGTTGCTTAGACTTGGTTTGCCTCACACACCATCGTCTTGAGATGACTTGTTAAGGTGCATGAGGCATTGAGTAGCATGGTTATCAACAACACAAACACTGAGAGGGCAACAAATGTGAAAGCGTGGATTCTTGATGATGCATGGTGGGAACATGTGGAGTATCTGCTGAGTTTTACTAAGCTCATCATCAACATGTTGAGATAGGTTGGCATGGATCATCCATGTTTGTGTGAGATTTATGATGGAATCGACACAATGATTGAGAACATTAAATCCATCATAAATGCCAAAAAGCAAGATCCCACAGAGACGTTCTTCAAAGAAGTACAGTGGCATCTCATTAAAAGGTGGAACAAAATGACCACCCCATTGCATCTTCTTGCTTTTGCCTTGACACCCAAATGCTACAGTACAAAGATCCTTTTTTTGCCTAGGAGGGTCGCACCATATAAGGATGTTGAGGTTAGCGAGAGATATAAGGTAGCATTATCTAGACTCTTCTCTGATCTAGAAATTGAAGACCAAGTTAGGGAAGAGTTCACATTTCATATCCTCTGCGGGTCACTCCCTTGCCGCCATCAGTGACAATTACAAGAAGGAAGCTCAATTTTGGTGGTACCTCAATGGGCAAGCATACACCCACCTCCAACCACTTGCTATTAGAATTATGTCACAAGTAAGATTTTTTTTTTAAAACTCTCTACCCTTTTAGTTTTTTTCTATGTTTTGTTTTAACTTTTTGATTTTTATAAATTCTAATTTATATTGACTTTGTGGCTTGCCTCAATAGGTTGCAATTTCCTCCTCTGCCAAGCGAAATTGAGGTACCTATAACTTTATCCACTCAGTGAAGCGCAACAAGTCGGCAGCAAAAAAGGCGGAGGACTTAGTCTATATGCATTCCAACTTGCGTCTTCTCTCACACAAGCTACCTGACTACAAGGGGCAACAAACTGTTGAGATGTGGACCAGATACTACTGATTTGGATGCCTCCGTTGCCTACCTTTCATTGCTTGATATGGATTTGGAGGGTGCTTCATGGGACCTGCATAGTGGGGCTAATGGGAGTAGCACTGTTGCTGCTTGTGGTTCTAATGAACCATATCATGATGAAGACATCGCAGCCGAAAATGAAATTTTTTAAATTAATATAGACTATAGTGAATGTTGAGTTGTCTTTATTGTTTACCATACATTGTAATTTCTAACATTTTGCACTATGTACCTATTTATAATTTATAAAACTATTCAAAGTTTGACCTTTGGCATTTAAATTATCAGTATTTGTTGTGGTTATTTAACTTATTTTGTTTCCTCTATGCATATTATTTGGTTACTATTGCTTATATGGCCATATTTTTATCTTTTTAATTTTTTATATATATTTTTGTACAGTCGTACCCAAACCCAAAAAAAAAACCGCATCCACGTACCTGATACTTGTACCCGTACCTAGATCAGTTACTTAGAAATTAGGTGTTAACAAGTGACTGTGACGGTTGCTGCAATTTACCACTAAGTTAGAGGTTTCATATCCCTCTTAGCACATCTCAAGTGAGTGACATCTTCTGTGATATGTGGATGAGCAAGAGAGATCAAGAGTGATTATTTTTGTTGTTACGTCTTAGCATGCATCATTAGATAATGGCCAACATCTTTGGTTTTGTTATTGAAATCTCTATAATGTTTTCTTGAAGTTGCAAGGGGTAGGAGGTGGCATGTTATAAAGGTCAAAATTGAAAATAGGTTTGAGCAACAATGCTTGAATCTAGCATAGACATAAACCCCAAAGAAGAATTCCAATCTAGAAGATCAGTTCAATGAGTATGTCTATGAGGATCTCTGAGTTTTTTATGGAGTTTCTTGTTTTATTGCACAAGTGGTTGTTGTTGTGGAATAGGCAACATTTGTCACTGCAACCCTCAATCAATGGTGTGGACAAAAACAGATCAACCAACTACCTTAATTAAATGTCCCTTAAATGTGTTGTGGATATTTATGTCTAAGATAATATCAATGGCTATGTGTTGGAGTTTGCAGTAGGAACATGCCCTTTAGTGGATGAGGTAGAAGCTAAATTTCTTTAAGAGCCAGTAAGATCCTTTATCCAAGGTTGCAATTGTTGGTCAAAATGTTGATCGTGAAGAAGGGAGTTGAGTGTGTTGAGATGGACGAATAGACTTAGATGTGAAAATTTCTAAGATGGGGATGTCGAGATGCATCAGATGCTAGTGGAACCATTGAGAGCAAAAAAAATTCCCTACTTTTGGTGGTGCTGGTCATGTACCATGTCATGTCCCCCTTTTGGAGATTAGCCTTGCCTAGTTTCTTAAGGGCTAAGAGAAGAAGAGAAAAAGAAGGGAAACATTTGATTTTGAAAAGAATAATTGTAAAAGTACTTTATTATTATAATTTCACTTTAAGTTGGGGCCTTTATAAGAGTCATGAGTATTGAACCACTTACGTAAATTATAAAAATATATTCTTTTATAATTTGAAAAAATATCAACAAAGATATTTCCCCCCAAATTGGGTGCTTCACTTGGGGAGAAGTATAAAAGCAATTGAGGGATCTTGTTGAAAGGCATCTTGGATCATTATTTGAATTTACAAGTTTTGAGTAAGAAAAAGCTTGAGCTTTGGACTTGAAGACGAAAACTTTCAAGCAAAGAGATTATGAAAACCCTCTTTCTTCCGTGGGGCAACTTCATCTAGGAGCTGCCATTGTTCTTCAATTTCTGAAAAAAGACAAAAATAGGGGTTTCCAAGTGTGGTGACTTGCTCGTAGAGGTTGGCAATTTGGTTGGAGATTGTTTTGCAGATACTTTGGGGTGATTTTGTGCCCTAAATAACATTCCAATTTTATGGTTAATTGTTTTCCTTGGCGATCTCTATCACAGCCCCTAAGTCATTACATCTTGCAGTAGTTTATCCTTGTTCCCATAGTGATACAAACATAGAGGTAGCCAATTCTAGAAAAGCAAAGCTAAATCCAAGCATTGGTCCCCATACTTTCAAATTTGATCACTTCAAAGCTGATGAAGCACTGAAAATACAATCCCAGAGTTGGAAGGCAGAAAGCGAGTTCCAATTATTGAACAATGTGATAAGCAAAGGAATCCCTCATAAGATACTGAAAGGATTAGGAGTCACTGATTAAAAAACCGAGCAAGTGAATTAAGAAAAACTTTGTTTTAACAAAGGTCTTCATTGCACTTAAAAGGAACATATCAATCAAGGCAAAATCACTGAGCAAGCAAAGGATCTTCTTGGTGCAAAGGGCTCATTGTAATATTCCTCCACCTTGGCTACATTGGTCCTCAACCCTCCTAGATTAAACAAAAGAAATATCAAAATGAAAAGGAAATCTAAATCTCATGGAAAATGCTAAGTTTCTTCTTAAGAAAGGGTGATTTGGGCAATTTCCATTGCAAGCTTTCCAGCTTGGCTGGCAATGGAGCAAAGCCTAGAGTGGGACCAAAGGCATCTTGTTGGGGCTATAAATCCCTAGCTAGCAACAGAGCAATGCCCAAGCTTTCCTTTCCTTAGCCAAATTATGCAAATAATTACCTTTCAACGAGCTTTGATTACCTAAGATATGCCTAAGTTTGCCCAGTTAGTTCAAAGCAACATAAAAGGAATAAATCACTTTTGCATAAAATACCATTTGAAGAAGTCAGAGCCCTGTATTTTGTTTGTTGAAGCAGAATTAAGCATTCTCTTTTTTCTCCAAGTTTATCCAAAGAAGCTTCAGTTGCTTATCTCACAGTTCAATAATGGAGGCCCACAATCTAGATTTTGAATGCTAAGGCAACATTTTCTCCACAGTCGCCATTTGTTCTAACCAGCACGCCCCATTTTAAAAATTTCAAATGAAGACCCACTTGAAACTGAAAACTTCTTATTCATGTCTTGTTTTGAACCAATTCAGTCCAAGCCAAGAATTATTGTCTTAGTCTAAAAGTCTAAATGAGCATTCTTATTGAAATTATTTTATGTACCTATTCCACTTTTGATTTTATGATGTTCATCGAATTCAGATTTTAAATTTATGGACTAATCTGACTGAGTATTCGTCCAAGGTTTTTTGCTCTTTTTCAAGTCTTATTTTCTTCACAGGGCAACTTTGCTAAACCCTGCTTGATCTCGCTCAGAATGATTTTCATACTTAGTCATTTCTGCAGAATTTTCCTTGCACAAACCTTTACCGCACGTCTCTTTTGCACTTAGAACAACCGTCAAATTTAAAGGGTCGCTATGCAATCTGATTTCCAACAGTTCAATCTCGACAGTTTGATTTTCAAAGGCTAAGCCCCAAGCATCCGAGACTGTGCCATGTGTCTTTAACCATATTTCTCGCAAGTGATCATGATGACAATCATTAACAGTATTGCCACAAAGGTCCCATCACTGATGACAATCATTAATACCTTTATTACAAACTGATGCAAATTAAACCCATACCCATATTACAAACACTTGTCTTTGTCTTGATCTTAAGATCCTTTATACTATCTTTCTTATCTTCCTAATGACCAATCTTAATTACTAACCTTACAAGGTTAGTTATTGAGGTCTAAATTATTTATCTTCACTATAGGTCTACAAACATTATTGTCAAATAGGCTTACTTTCACTAACAATCTTTATCCTTATAAGATTGGTTTGTCTCTATCACTTGATGAGCTTTCCAATGCATATTATGGTTTCATTTCGATCAACAAGCTAGGAAATATGACTGTGAAAAGGTGAGGTAATATTAGTTTTTCTAGTATTCTGCCCATTCTTTGATCTCTTTGAGGCTCACGTAGAAGGCAAGAAGCTCACATTTGATGAAATCTTCATGATAGAGGAGGCTCACGTAGAAGGCAGGAGGCTTGCGTTTGTAGGAATCTCGCATTTGGAGGTTCGCGTTTGCAGGAAGCTCGCGTTTATCCAACTCCAAGTCGCCATGACACCCCAAATTGCGATTTTCTCTTTGTATACACAGTTGCAACTCTTTTCCTTACTACGTGCTAGTTTCCACGGGTGTATAGTTTGAGGTACTCTCGGCTCTGCTCCCCTAATCACGAACAATGTACCTGTGGAACACAAAATCTTTGCCTCTTTGATCTAATCGCGGATAAAGTCATGGCTAGATTTTGGCTTGATCTACTCATGAAAGAGTCTTTTGCTTCAGGTCTGCTCTACATGTTGAAATCAATGTCACGTCGTGCCTTAGAGCAGGCAACACCATTGTCCACCTGATCACGAATGAAGTAATGGCTAGATCTGGTCTTTCCATCTTCGACTAGTGACCCCTGTGCATTACTTGTTTCCATCCCCTGACGTGTCTAGTAACTCTAAGAGCAAGACTTTTGGCTCAACCTGAGTGCAGAGATAGTGAACACAGGGATGCAGGAACCAGACACTTACGTACAATAACAGTAGAAATGCAACCAAAATACAAAAACAACAGAAACCAAAAATGCAAACCACAGGGAAACCAAGTCATGGGTCCCAAAGTGGTCTAGTTGCAGGCAAGTTGCAGAATGGGATCAGACAATATAGGTACACATCGTACTACAAGTGTAATAATAGTCTTATCAACTGGTTCTGAATGCAATGGGAAAAAATGATGAGCCAATTGCCCCTTTAGCACACATATCAACAAAAATTTGTTGACAGCAATCATACTCTCATCCAAGATCTGATCGATAGAATTCAGTAGGTAGAGAATGCTAATAAATCACTTCGATCTGAAATTAATGATCTCACGATCAGGGTTGCAGTAGTTGAATCTGAAAATAGCTTCTTGAAGGAAAGGATCACCAACATAGAGCAATGCCCTAATGAAAGTTTACAAGCAGAGCTCCTAGATATCAAAAACAAGTAAGAAGAGATCAGATCTCAACAGGATTCTCTTAAACAGGGAACAAAAACACACATCCAATCTTGGGCACAAGTGGTCAGGGGAAAAGATAAAAATCCTCCTCCTATAGCAGCAATAGAGGAAACCGTTCAAGCAAAACTCACAGAGGAGTGTACTAAACACATTAGAGAATTGAACCTCAACGTGAGAGGGCTTCCTTACCTCTTTCCTCTCCGGATCCCATGGTGGTCGCAACTGAGTTCCTTAGGGACAAACTAGGTATCTCAAATGTGACATTGGAAAGAGCATGGCTGGGGTTCGATTCCACACTTTTCCTCCATTTCAGATCCACTGCTGACCGACTTAGGGCCCTTAGGGCTAGGTGTTCGTTGTTCTCTCTCCCTGGTAAGATCTTTCTTGATGAAGATCTCACCAAATCATAAGTTGACGATCTTAAACGCTCCAGAAAGGTGGTTATGGCAGCACGTAAAGCAAGAAAATGGGCAGTTATTAGGAACCTCAAGGCAGTGGTTAGAGACTCCTTTCCTCCAGGATGGGAATCCCAACCTAGGGTTTCTAAATGACGGGCTCGTTGGGAGAGGCAACAAGGCTCAAACATCTCTTTCAGGTGTTGGAATGGTAATGGCTCTTTTTGGTCATCACCAGGCTTAATGTTTAATGCTCTTGGGTCGTCAGACATTCTTTTTATTACAAAGACTCATGAGAGCTCGGTACGGCCTCTCCCAAACATTTCAGGATACCATTGGTTTTCAGCTTGTCGTCAGGAGCTAGGAGTTCTGGTGGGGTTAGAGGTTCTGGTGGGGTGACTTTTTTATTTAGAGAATCACTCCAAAGTATAATTTCAATGGAGGTTTTTGATGAATTTGCTAGATTCATGTGGGTCAAGATTAAGGGGACTGCCCCACTTTATAGAGATATTTACATTGGAGTTTGTTACTTTCCTCTAGCGTCTTCATCATATGCCATTCATAGTGGTCCTGAGGTGGACCTTTTTATAGATTTGTACACCAAGATTACTCAATATTCAGTTGTTGGAGAAGTTATCCTTCTTGGTGACTGTTGACGTTTTTGCCCCACAAGGCAAAATTGTCAACCTTACTATTCGGAAGATGGTCTCGTGGGTACCATTTTGTCTTGTGAATCAGTTTCGGGTACTAAATAATGAAAAGAAAAAGGTTTTTTGCAAAGATCAATCAAGCCTAAATGCATATTTACAGCGACCCAAAAAGCCTGCAGCAAAGGGAATAAGTAAAGGAAAGACCCTGTAGCAAAGGAAGTTTTCCTTCAGACTATTTGCCCGAAGGAAAACTTCGGAGAGTTACAAAGAAAAAACACCCACAGCCTCCCAAAAGGTCCACCAAAAGCAAAAAAGACCAAGGAATAATTCCTTTGGACTTTTGTCCGAAGGTTGCCCGAAGGAATACTTCGGAGAGTTACAAAGAAAAAACACCCGCAGCCTCCCAAAAGGTCTACCAAAAGCAAAAAAGACCAAGGAATAATTCCTTTGGACAAAAGTCCAAAGAAATCCGAAGGAATGAGCATTGTTATAAGTTCGTGGAATTGCAAGGGGTGTCTTTGGAAGGCAAAAAAGGGCAAAACAAGAAACCCAAAGGGCAAGGTACCCTTCGGAAGGGTCATTTTCAACAATCCCAAAGGGCACTTACCCTTCGAGAAGGTACACGTCAAATTCAGGACCCCTGCAAAAAACCCGAGTGCCCTACAAAAAGCTGGGTGCCCTACAATTTTTCCGACGAGGGCGCAGATGAAGGACAGAAGCCCTTGCGGAGGGCACTTGGTCGGCGACAGGGCCATTGCAATTTTTCCGAAGGCAGTCAAAGACAAAAGACAAAGGATTAATTCCTTTTGGCTTTTTGTCCGAAGGAATTCCTTCGGACAAAAAGTTTGAAGAAATTCAGAGTAACCACAAGACAAGCCCGTGAAGGAAGAAATTCAGAGTAACCACAAGACAAGCCCGTGAAGGAAAGCCGACGAGGAAGAAGGAAAAAAACAAAGGAAACCTTCGGACAAAAGTCCGAAGGAATTCCTTCGAACTTTTTGTCCGAAGGATTAATGCAGAGAAGTTGGTGATCACAAAGTCCGAAGGATTAATGCGGAGAAGTTGGCGATCACAAAGCCCAAAGAAATTCAAAGAGGTCCGCCAAAAGACAAAACAAAAAGCCGACAGAACAAAGTCCGAGATCAACGAAGCAGAGTTCAAAAGACAAAGGAAAATATCCTTTGGAAAAAAGTCCGAAGGAATACTTCGGAGGATAAACAGAGACAAAAACCAGTGGGAAAAGATGATGACAATTCAAGTGGACAATTTGTCCGAAGGAACGGAGGGTAAAGCCAAAGGCAAGATCCGAAGGAGATAAGCCCGAGAGAGAGGGACATAACATAATTCCGAAGGGATAAAGTCCACAGGAAATGAGTGGAAAAAGAGAAGTCAGCCAGCAAAGGCATCCGCAGCAATAAAATCTGAAAGGGAGATAACAAAATTTCCGACGGAAATCAAAAAGGCAAAGATGAACCCAGAAATAAAACCAACGAAAAAATCCAGAAATAAAGGCTAAGTAGATAGCCAAGAAATCCAAGGAAATATAGACTACTATAGACAAAATACATCCAAATATAGAATCCTGCCAAACATAGACATGAAAAGGCAGGCCAAAATAGGATAAAAGACATGCAAGCAAAGGTTATTTTCGATTGACTGGTCAAAGCTGCAGTTGACTAGTTGTTGAAGTCCAGCTCATCTCTGGATCAACTCATGCATCCGAAGGTCCAACTCAGCGTCAACCAGAGTTCCAAATTCGAACGTCAAGTTGACTGTTATAGATTTAAAGTTGACTAATTGTTAAACCCCACATCTACCAGGAGTTTCCCATGCAAAGGAGAATGATCTCTTCTTCCAACTCAGCTTATCAAACAGTCAACTCAGCCTTTCAAACGTTCCAACTCGGCATCAAGCAACTCACGTAGAGTTCTAAAATTGACATTAGTGTGGATCTCCATGCAAAGAGAGGTGGGTGGTTCAATAAACAAAAGACAAGTTCACTTCATCAAGCGCAAGAAGCTTCATGCAAAGACAAAGGGAAAACATATTTTATTGAAAGGCCAAGTCTGCCTTGAGTTAATCTAAGTTAATCCTTCTCTTCAATTTTTTCAACGCCAATCTTTGGTTTTTGTAATTCTCTATAAAATGGCTTTTCAACCTTAGAAAAAATTATCCCTCTCTTGGCTAGACCAGACTCTGCCAATGGTGAGTTGTGTAACCTCTTCAATCAATAGAAGGATTGTACTTTCAAATTTCAAGTGTTGGCATAGTGTATATTCATTCAGCAATTTGCATATGTGGTAGATTTCTCTCCCTTCCCAAATTTTGATTCGTACCTAGTTGCTAGCTTACCGTATTATGCAGGTCATGTTAAGTGTTTTTTATGTCTTTTGTTGAAGCTGTAAGTGGATGTTAGGTGGCTGCAAAGTGTCTTGTATCAGACCTCTCTCCATCATTTTCCCTCATATTTTGGTCATTGGATCGAACCTCTTCATGAAATATTTATGCTTAAGTGATTGATTGGAATCAAAGGTCTTCCTTTTCCCTTGTTTGTTCAGTGTTCAAGGTTCCAAGTTGAGTGGATCAATCTTCTGGTGTATCACCTTTATTAGGTAGGATTTCCCCTTAAAGTTTCCTTCTCCCTTTTCCATGGTAGTCCACAACATAGAGTAGAGATCCTCATTGATACATCTTACAGGAACCAGCGTTCTCTGGAGGTTCTTCTCACCATTGAGGCACCCACCCTAGTGAGAAGATCTCATTGTTTCAACGGATAGAGGATTGGCCATTTCATGCACGTCTTCGATTCAGGGCGCAACTCCAGGTTGACAACAGTGACTTCAATGTCCGTACCAGACTTTCAGATACATCTCCACGACCGCTCCGTTGATACACTATGCACACAGGAGATTGATTCAAAGTCAGTGGGGTTGCAAGGATGTCAAATGATGCTTCGAGTCCTTACACGGCATGCAGAAGACACCTCTTACAATTGGGGGAATCTCATGATTTGTTGATTCTTAAGGGGCTGCCTTGCTTTCCAGATTCACACTCTTTCACATGTACACCTCATAGGGGAGGTAAGAGTGTGGTGGATTACATCTTATCCATCCAGAACCTTTTGCCCTTCATCCATCATATTTCCATTTTCCCCATTACTCTTGCGGACCATGCTCTTCTCTCTTTTACCCTCCGGGCTGATTTTTGCCCCCTTGTTACAACCCCCTCTTTCAGTATAACACATACCATTTTCTAGTTTGATGATGGGGATTCTGAAATTTTCCTTTCTCACATCCGCCAGCATCTACCTGCAAAACCCCAGTTTTTCTCGCTTAGTTGTGTTAATTCCAAATAGTTATTTCCTCCAATATTTGGGAAGCTGCCCTCAAATCTTTTCCTAGCTACACCTGATCTATGTTTACTTCCCATCAATCTAAAAGATCTTGCCCCATGATAAGTGGTATGATGATGATTGTAGGACTCTCCACTTCCAGTTTTGGTACGCCTTCCTCCATTCTCACCCCTCTTACCCAGCCTTAAAATCATCCTATCGTTGCCTTCTCCGACATAAGAAATGCCTTTTTATTTCTCAAAGGAGACAGATCTTACGGGCTTCCTACATTCACTCCCCCAAACTCTTTTGGCATACCATCCTCCCACGACATCCTCCCTCCCCCACTGAGCTTAATCCCACATCCATGATTTCCCATACCTCCACTCTTTATGATATTTCTGGCCTAACGCAAACCCATGTTGCTTCCCCACCATCTTATTCGCACTTCTTCACATACAAGAATGTTAGAGAGGCGATGAAAGTGATGAATAGTAGCAAGGCAGCTGATGAAGAAGGTTTCCAAGCTGAATTCTTCAAACATGGTCTTCGAGCTTTTAGGAACTATTTGGTTGATCTTTTCAACCATGTGGTTTGTTTGAGTTTCCTGCCCTCTTCGTCACATCAAATTATTCACCCGATACACAAATCAAGATCCTGTTCAGATCCTAATAATGACATGACGATCATGATTGGACACACATTCTCGAAATTATATGCTACTGTATTACACATGCAGGTTTCAAGAGAACTAGAGTAGAGACACCTCAGAGCTAGGGGGCAGGCAGGGTTTAGACCAGCCCATTAGACAATTGATCATGTTTTCACACTCCGAGCCATTATTGAGGAGGCACGTCATCCCTCATCCAAAGTTTGTTGTTTTGTAGACTTTAGGAAAGCATTTGATTTTGTTCCGATAGAGGAACTTTTTCAAATTCTTAGGAATATTGGCATTTCTGAGACCCTCTTGGGAGCCATTATTAGATTATACGAGAATGTCCTTGGTCGTCTCTACACGGTTCATGGGATTTCAAACTTTATTAGGAGTACCATTGGGGTCAAGCAGGGATGCCCTTTGTCCCCAACCTTATTTGGGATATACATTGATGAGTCAGAGACCTTTCTTCATGAACATATTCAGGCTAGTGATAGGTGTCTTCTTCACCAAGTTCTGATTTCTATCCTCTTATTTGTGGACGATGTGGTTCTCCTAGCCTCTTCTCTTGAGGGATTACAGTCGTTGTTGGATGCTTTGGCTCTCTTTTGTGATCTTTGACAGGTGACAATTAATTTGGGGAAAACCAAGGTCATGATGTTTAATGGCTTGAGGACCTCCCACCTCCATTTCTTTTTCAAAGGAAAGGAGGTTGGGATTACTGTTGACCATTTTTGGTCCTGCAGGCCAAAAAGTCGGTCTCCTTCCTTCCCTGCTATCTTGAGCAGTCAGTGTTTGATGTATCCACCTTTTTGCAATTGTGCTTTCCCCCTTTTTGAATAGACCTGTTTCTATAAAGAACCAAATGACTTGAGTCTTATAGACGTCTCGGGTTGATTCACAGTTTTTTTTTTTTTTTTTTTCACTTTGGGCAGTCAATTGCACAAGCCTTTTCAGCAAGGGAATGGGCCAACTTCAAAGAGATATAAGTCTTTTAAAAAGCTCTAAAGACAAAAGTGCCCGAAGGGATTTCTTTGGACATTTTGTCCAAAGAAATTCACAAGGAAAGAGACCAAAATTTGAAGGCACATTTCCTAAAAATTGGAAAAAGTGGTTCAACGTCGGGGTTCAATGATATGAAATGAACTACACAGACCGACCAATAGTCACATGATCTTTCCAGGAGCTTTGAACTTTGAACTTAGAAATATTGAAATATTGAACCGTTGAACCATTGTAGGTTCAAGCGGTAGGTTCAAACAGTAGGTTCAACGATACATTAAATTCACAAGGGAATTGAGTGAACAAGACTCCTTGCAGAACATAGAGTGTTGAACTATTGAACCGTTGAACCATTGAACTCCGAAAAAGGGTTCAGGTTCAAAGTCATAATTGAAAAACCCGAAATGGCCTACGAAATTCGCAAAAAGGGCAACAGAATTTCCTCGGAGGGCACTTTGGTCGGGAAGGACCAAATCAGAAGTTCTGAAGGGGCATTCCAAGACCCAAAGGGCCCTCGCGGAAGGCAGTGAGCAAATTCATCAAAGAGCGAAAGGCAAAGGATTTCTTCGGACATTTTGTCCGAAGAAAATCCAAGGGAAAATCCAAAGGCACAATTCCTTCGGACAAAATGTCCGAAGGAATTGAGAACCGAAGGAGCCCGAAGGGCAGGTGCCCTTGTGGGGGACTCTCGGCGGACCAAGAAGGACCTTTTCCAAGATCGAAAAGACACCTTCCCTTCGGGAAGGATCAAATGCAAAAGCCCGAAGAAATGACCAAGGTAATGACACGGCCGAAGACGTCAATCTTAACGAAGCGAACTAGCCGTTGGAGGTTCAAACATCTGATGACGGGTGCACGAACGTCAAATTTACGGTGATAAGATAGCCATTGATCTTGAAATTGCTTAAGGACGGCCCCGTGCGTGGAAACTCAGCGACCTGCCAAGAAGATAGCCCTGAGAGCTCAAATTGCCAGAAAGAGCCAAGAAAAGACAAAAGCCAAGAGTAAACTCAACGACTCGCCGAGAAAGGAGCCCGAAGAGCCAAGCACAAACACTAATCAGATTAGCCCAGGTGGCAAAAGAAAGCGTCGGCAGCAGACAATCGCATAAGTCTTAAAGAGGGGCGGCCTTGTCATTAAAACAATCAAGCGACCCATGCTTCTGCATTAGCGTTTAATATGTTTTAAGCACTAAAGTCAAGCCCTGCGATATCTACAACATGGTTCTGTCAGGCCATTTCTAGAAGGATGATATCAGCATGAGCAATTTCCTCTTCCCTAGGCATTCAACGCAGCATGGTTTGCTTGTTCTGGAAGGCGCCAGAAGTCTTTCTCTTTATGCTATATTTATTGTAACCTCTCAAGAGAAAAAAGATATCTCTCAGCTTGTATGGCGAAGCCCTGCAGGGTTTTACCTTGAATCAAGACAACATTTTTACCTCCATTTTGAGTTTGCACTTTTGCATATGTCTATGGTTTTGTCTTGTGTTAAGTCATTTTTTTTCATGTTTTCATAGAATGATTTCAGCATGTCTAGTGTAATGTGAGTTCTTTTGCAGGTCAGCCAGAAGTGTCCACAGCAGAGTATAGGCACATGCGACCAAGCTACCATAGTGTATCTTAGAACACCTTTGGTAGTTTTTCCTCCCTGTATCTCCAGATGACCCCTAGTTCACTAATGCAGAAGAGTTTCTCGTATCAAATGAAGTGTATAGCAGCTTGTTCTTGATGTAAAGCGTATGTCAAAGCTAAGTAGATCAACCATTTTGGTGTATCACTGCTTTAGTTTAGGTTCTATTTTCAGTAATCCTTCTCTCTTTTCATCCCCCCCATTGTTAGCAGTAGAAAATCCAGGACCACAGAGATGCATCAAAGGGAGCTAGCCTTTATCTAGAGATTCTCCCCTCAGTTTTGTCAGACCCACAGCCAGAGGGGAGTCTCCATTGTGCCATGTGGAAGATAGGAGCTCAACCTCCTGTCAAGGGTGCAATCCACAGCGTCAACAGTTTTTGGCACACCCGGTGGGACATTTTGTCTAAGAAGTTGAAGAATTCTTGGTGTGTTCTTCAACAAATCAGCCTTTGGAGGCATTCAATCAACACCAAATGGCGACTCCAAGTTGAATCAACTGGTTAAGCAGTCTTGGTACCATCAAGAAATCACTTTGGTATGTATAATCCCATTATTGAGAAGCATGGGCCTTGTGTTCCTTCATATAACTTTGATCAAGCTCAGGTTGTTCATGGAATCACCTCAAGCAACAAGGATGCATACGGTTATGAGTTTTGCCCTTTGCAGGTTGGTGAAACATTGCGGGCTTTGCCTCTTCCTCCTCAGTTTGAGCAAGTCCTTGGCCAACATGGCTATGATCCTTACCAGCCTTGTGTTGATCCTTACCAGGTCCAATATGACCAGTCTCAGCCCTGTCATGAGCTATATCAGTTTTATGCCCAATCTTCTCAATGTGTTACTTCTTCTACTCAACCTAATCTTTTTGCCAATCAGCGCATTTTCACCTTCAAACAAGCACTGCTGGGGTATGAAAAGTATGTAGTGGAGCTTGACACTAGAAGGGGATGTGGCCAAGAAATTCCTGATCATTTCATCCATCAAGTGAGAAATGCATTAGATCTGGTTAAGAGTGAATGGACTCCTATTGAAAGAGCCAATTGGCAAAGGCTTACAAATGAGATGTTGGATGTGAGTGGTATAATTGCATCTTTGGAAGAGAAGCTGAGTATTCATGAGAGGCAGCCTTACCAAGTCTATCAACCTGCATACCCGCTGCCCCAAGTTTCATATCAGCCATATGCAGCCCCTACTCATGAGCCAAGTCAGCCCTGTCAAAGTCCTTTCCCCAATCATGTTGAGGAGAGTTTTGAAATAGTAAATCTTGTGTTTAAGGCCAATCTTGATAAGCAGATTGAATTGGCAAATCTTCACATAAGCAGTCTATGTTGGCAGCAAGGGAAGTGGAATCCAAACCCTCACTACCCTCTCACATTGGAACCCCATCACCCCAAAAGGAGACTTCTAGTCCTAAGATCATGAGCTGGACTAAAGTAGTTGAGTCATGGAGCAACATGGAGGAGAAAGGCATTGTTCGAGAGTGTGAGGTACAAAATGAGGCTAGTCCTTCTCAAATCCCTTGCACCCTTCCTCAAGAAGCTTCTTGTACTCCATGGCAGCCTTCATGCACTCCCCATTTCCATGATGATTCCTATGAGCTCCAAGAAAGACTCTTTCAAGAAAATCTAGCTAAGCAAATTGAGGAATTAGAGGCAAAGGTGAGATTGCTTAGTGAAAGAGAGATGGAAGTTTCAGACCTTAGAGAGGAGCCTACGCCAAAAGACACCCCTTCTACCAATCCTCAAGCTAATTTCGATATTGATGAAGTGTTGGTCGAGTGGAGAGAAGAAAATCAAGTGATTTTGGCCCAAGCTCTGCCCCCGTTTTCTCATAAGCTTTCAAAAAGATCCCCTACTTTCCATTCCCAACCTGATTTTGACAATCCTTGTGTTCCACCTCCTTGCCTGGTAAATGAAGAATGTTTCTCTTGTGTTGAGGAATCCATCTTGAGGGAAACAAGTGAAGAGAAGTATGCTCAGTTCATGACTGATCAGGGAGACTTCATGAGTGCAGATGAGGAGACTGCCATAAGTACCCCCTTGGTGAACAAGAAGACAGGTCACAAGTTTTTGCCTCTATCCCCGACGAAGAAGAGATGATCTTTGACTCTTTTCTCACTTTGCAAGACGTCATGGAGGAGCATGGACAGATTCTTGATCATGTTTTGAATGATTTGTTTGAAGTCATTGGGGCAGGTTACACTCTTCTTCAAGGAGGCTATGAGCTGGCTAAGGGTGGAGAAGGCAGCATTGGGACTCAAATAAATATGCAAAGGGGCAGCAAGCTTTCAGATTTATCCTTTCAAGAGGTTGGTGAATCTAAAAATGATATTTTTGAAGTCATCAAGGAGGAACCTTTTTTGAAAGAGGCATATGAAGAAGAGAGGATCCAATTTGCAGCTGCCCAAGAGGCTATCATGAGCGACAATGAAGATAAAATCATCATGGATGCTCCCTTTGAAGACATCATCAACAATGGAGAAGACACAGGTCATGCATACATGCGGATGTTCTAGCAATATGAAAAAGAGGTTGACAAACTTTATCTGTCAACAATGGATGTTGAGGAAAGTAAACATGGTGAGCTCTCACCTTCCTTGTTTGATGAACTTCCTTGTTGCTTTGATGAGGAATATGACCATGCCATGGAACCCGAGTTGGAGGAGAATCAGGAGGATGTCTTTGAACAACTAGAGACTCTGGTTTTTGAGCAAGAAAATGAGAGGCTTGTCCATCTTGAGAAAAGCTTTGAAAACGAGAGCCTTGAACAAGAAGGTGACGTTTTGTGGGATGAGCAATCAATTTGTGATCTCATTTCAAACATCACAACAATCACCCTTTTTCACGAAAGCAATGATGAAGTAAAGGATCAGTTTGACTGGGTTTTCAATGAAGCAGAAGGGGACAAGTCAATCCATGATGCATATCAAGGGGCTTATGGTGATAAGCTAACAGCCATTGATTTATTGATGAAACACACCAACATGAAGGACCAGCATTGGACAAGCTTACAAGAGCAAGATGAATACATATATGTTGGAAGCATGTTTGACCCTGATTCATTTGGATACAAGCCAATCAAGGTGGCAGACAAAAACAACAAGTCACCAAGTCTCCTTTCCATTTAGCCACTTGTCTGGCACCATAAGTTTTCTTGCCATGAAGGAGACTTAAGAAGTTTTCCCTTTGATCCAGGAGGGAGGCAAATGTACCTAGTTAGCTGTACATAATAGTTTGCTTTCAGTTGTGTGTTTTTCGTTTTTCCTAAGTGTTGTTCCACACGTCTATGTACTTTTAGCCTTTGTTGTGTGTGTTTTCCTTTGTGTTTGAGGTAAAGCTTTGTTGGTTCATAGGTCTTTAGAAGGTCGTTGCTAACCTTTTCAAGCTGCGTTCTGACTCCGTGCCCAAATGGACTTTGAGGCTACTAGTCTTTCTAAGCATAACAGGAATGCTTCCCTTGGGAATCGCCAATTTGTTGACCATTTTTGGTCCTGCAGGCCAAAAAGTCAGTCTCCTTCCTTCCCTGCTATCTTGAGCAGTCAGTGTTTGATGTATCCACCTTTCTACAATTGTGCTTTCCCCTTTTTTGAACAGGCCTATTCCCGTAAAGAACCAAATGACTTGAGTCTTGTAGACGTCTCTGGTTGATCCACAGTTTTTTTTTTTCACTTTGGGCAATCAATTGCACAAGCCTTTTCTGCAAGGGAATGGGCCAACTTCAAAGAGATATAAGTCTTTTACAAAGCTCTAAAGACAAAGTGCCCAAAGGGATTTCTTCGGACATTTTGTCCAAAGAAATTCACAAGGAAAGAGACCAAAATTTGAAGGCACATTTCCTAAAAATTGGAAAAAGTGGTTCAACATCGGGGTTCAATGATATGAAATGAACTACATAGACCGACCAATAGTCACATGATCTTTCCAGGAGCTTTGAACTTTAAACGTAGAAATATTTAAATATTGAGCCATTGAACCATTGTAGGTTCAAGCGGTAGGTTCAAACAGTAGGTTCAACGATACATTAATTTCACAAGGGATTTGAGTGAACACGACTCCTTGCAGAACATAGAGTGTTGAACTATTGAACTATTGAACCATTGAACTCCGACAAAAGGTTCAGGTTCAATTGAAAGGTTCAAAGTCATAATTGAAAAACGCAAAATGGCCTAAGCAGTTCGCAAAAAGGGCAACAGAATTTCTTCGGAGGGCACTTTGGTCGGGGAGGACCAAATCAGAAGTTCCGAAGGGGCATTCCAAGACCCAAAGGGCCCTTGCAGAAGGCGGTGAGAAGATTCATCAAAGATCGAAAGGCAAAGGATTTCTTAGGACATTTTGTCCGAAGAAATTGAGAACCGAAGGAGCCGGAAGGGCAGGTGCCCTTGCAGGGGACTCTCGGCGGACCAAGAAGGGACCTTTTCAAAGACTGAAGGGACACCTTCCCTTCGGGAAAGATCAAATGCAAAAGCCCGAAGGAATTGGAAAGCCGAAGAAATGACCAAGGTAATGACAGGTCCGAAGACGTCAATCTTAACGAAGCGAACTAGCCGTTGGAGGTTCAAATGTCTGATGGCGGGCACGCGAACGTCAACTTTATGGTGATAAGATAGCCGTTGATCTTGAAATTTCTTAAGGACGGGTCCGCGCGTGGAAACTCAGCGACCCGCCGAGAAGATAGCCCCGAGAGCTCAGATTGCCAGAAAGAGACAAGAAAAGACAAAAGCCAAGAGTAAACTCAATGACTCGCCGAGAAAGGAGCCCGAAGAGCCAAGCACAGACACTAATCAGATCAGCCCAAGTGGCAAAAGAAAGCATCGGTAGCAGACAGTCGCATAAGTCTTATAGAGGGGTGGTCTTGTCATTAAAAAAATCAAGCGACCCATGCTTCTGCAGTAGCGTTTAATACGTTTTAAGCACTAAAGTCAAGCCCTGCGATATCTACAGCATGGTTCTGTGAGGGTGTTTCTAGAAGGATGATATCAGCATGAGCAATTTCCTCTTCCCTAGGCATTCAACACAGCATGTGCTGCTTGTTCCGGAAGGCGCCAAAAGTCTTTCTCTTTATGCTATATATATTGTAACCTCTCAAGAGAATAAAGATATCTCTCAGCTTGTATGGCGAAGCCCTACAAGATTTTACTTTGAATCAAGACATAGCATTTTTACCTCCATTTTGAGTTTGCGCTTTTGCATGTCTATGGTTTTGTCTTGTGTTAAGTCATTTTCTTTCATGCTTTCACAGAATGATTCCAGCATGTCTAGTGTATTGTGAGTTCTTTTGCAGGTCAGCCAAAAGTGTTCATAGAAGAGTATAGGCGCATGTGAACAGGCTGCCATAGTGTGTCTTAGAACACCTCTGGTAGTTCTTCCTCCCTGTATCTCCAGAGGACCCCTAGCTGTAATGGGCACCCCTGTTATGCACAAAACTAACCCAGCTGAAACCCCTTATGACTCCGGAAGGGTTTGCTTGTATTGTTTTTTTTTGTGTTTTGCAAAGTCTTATGCATGTAACATAAATATAGAATTGAAAGCATAGGCACACATAGCTGAAATAACCAACACTGTATTTATATTGATTGCAAAAAGAGTAAGTACAATGTCAGCCATGTGATAACTCACTAAATTGGAATGAACATTGTTTCAAGCAAATATCCCCAGCGAATACCGAAGTTGCGATCATTTTGTTCTCCATCCAGCAGAACTACGGACTCTACACGTTGGTTTTCTACGGACTCTACAGTTTTGTTTCTACACTCTGTAGGCTGGTTTCTACAGACTTTGCAGGCTTGTTCTACGGACTCTGCAGACATGCTTCTACGGACTCTGTAGGCTTGCTTCTACGGACTCTACACGCTGGTTTCTACAGACTCCGCAGGCTTGTTTCTACGGACTCTGCAGACATGCTTCTACGGACTCTGCAGGCTTGTTTCTATGGACTCTACAGGGTTGGTTCTACGGACTCCGCAGGCTTGTTTCTCCCGACTCTTACTGCAGATAGCGGCTGCTACGAGATGCTACAGTGATGTGGCTGCTACAGTGATGGGCTGCTACAGTGACGCAACTGCTACAGTGATGTGGATACTACAGTGGCACGACTGCTACAGTGGCGTGGCTGTATGAGGCTGAAAGCACAGAGTCCAAAGACCAATCCCAATGATTGATGTCTAGAGTGCTACAGTTGGGAAAGACGTTCCCCAATGCCCAAAATAACTTGCAAACTGCAAGTGCATCAATTTTTTTTTCTTATCCAACATGCCTAATGAATCCAAACACTTCCTTTTATTCTTTCTCCAAGGGGGCGACTCAACTCTCATGAGCAATGTGGAATAAAAGATGTGCACCATTTTATATATTAAAATATTACTTATGTCTCCCTTGGGTACCATCCCTATAAAGTAAATATTTAAAGTAACACTTTAATATCTTGCAATTAAGTTAAATGTTACTTTTATAACACTTTAGGCATTAAAATATAATTGCAATCGGACTCCGAATAGCGCAAGTGATAGTTCGCCGAAAAGCTCTCGTCGAGGAGTATCAAATCCAATCATCAAAACTGGCCTCTGTTGTGTCCTACTAACTTACTACAAATAGTAAGTATTCCTGAAACTGAGTAAGTCTACTGCTAAAGTGGGGACATTACAGTCCGCCCCCCTTGAAATTGTTTGTCCTCAAGCAATCTCAGCCCAGCCTGCTGAATAACTTGCTCACTCTCCCATGTAGCTTCCTCCTCCGGTAGGTCTCCATCTGACCAAATACTCCTTCACTATCATGTTTCTGAGTTTTCGTGTCCAAAATAGCCTCAGGTACTAACACGAGCTTCCCCTCCTCATCCAAAGGTGGTAAATCTGTAGAAGGCACTACACTCTGACCAATGGCTTTCTTAAGCCTAGACACATGAAATACATTGTGCACCCGATTGCCCTCTGGGAGCTCAAGCTCATAGGCGACTTCGCCCACTCTGCGAATCACCCTATCGGGACAGTAAAATCTAGGCTTCAGCTTCGCTACTCTGCTCTTCTTGAGCGATGACTGCCTATATGTCTATAGCCTCAAATACACCATGTCCCCCACCTCGAAACTGCGCTCTACCCTATGCTGATCAGCATACAACTTCTGCTGATTTTGAGCCTATTATATATTCCCCTTGAGCACTCTCAGGATATCTTGACTATCCTGCAATAGGTATTTGGCTTTGGGCACTCTGCTATCCCCAAAGCCATATCCATGAAGCTTGGTGCTTCATACCCATACAATGCCATAAATGAAGTCATTCTGATGGTCATGTGATACGTGGTATTGTAACAATACTCCCCCATGTGTAACCACTTAATCCAGGCTCTCTGCTGCGCAGTCACATAGTTCCATAAATAACCTTCCACCCATTTATTTACTGTCTCCGTCTGCCCATCTGTCTGAGGATGATAGCTCGTCTAGGCGTAAGATCTGTACCGCACAGCCTGAACAACTCCTGCCAAAAGGCACTCATGAACTTGCTATCCCTGTCACTAACAATAAATCTCGGTAACCCATGCAACCTAAAAACCACTCTGAAGAACAAATCTGCCAATTGAGCTGCTGTGTAAGTAGAAGGGATAGCAAAGAAGTGAGCAAACTTCGTCAATCTGTCTACCACCACATAAATGCAATCTCTTCCTTGCACTCGTGGTAGGCCAGTGATGAAGTCCATAGAAATGCTTTCCCATTTCCTGTCCGGAATGGGTAAGCGTTGTAGTAAACCAGCAGAAAACGTGTGCTCTTCCTTATTCTACTGACAAATTACACACTCCCTGACATACCTCTGAACATCATCCTTGAGACCTTTCCATGAGAACCGCTCTCGGATTTCCCTGTACGTTTTGAAGACCCCCGGATGCCCAGCCGTAGGTGCATCATGAAATGCCCTCAGTATCGTCTCTCTTAAATGTGATGATGGAATCAAATAACTCCTATCCTAAAATCTGATCAGCCCATCTATCACCTCATAGCGATCATCCTGTATAGTACCTGAAATCAATCCAGAAGCCCAAGCATCTCCGGCATATTCTGCTATAATCTTATCCCTCCAATCTCCTGAAATCTCTGCAAGAGCACAAATGTGAGGTCTTTTGGATAAGGCATCAGCTACTACATTCTTCTTCCCTTTGACAAACTCAATGTCAAAGTCATAAGCCTGCAATTTAGTGACCGACTTCTGTTGTCTGTCATTCAAGTCTCGCTGGCCCATGAAATACTTTATGCTGTTGTGATCCGTTTTGATCACAAACTTCCCTCCAACCAAGTAGGATCGGAATTTGGCCAAGGCATGCATGATGGCCAACATCTCCCAATCATAAATAGAATAGCTCCTCTCCACCCCTCGAAGCTTCCTACTCTCAAAAGAAATGGGATGCTTCTCCTGCATCAATACTGCTCCAATCCCATCACTCGATGCATCACAATGAAGCTCAAAAGGCTTCGTGAAGTTGGGTAGAGCTAGGACTGGACATGAAGACATCACCTGCTTGAAATGTTCAAAACACTGTTGTGCTACCTTTGTCCATACAAAAGCTCCCTTCTTGGTGAGATCTGTTAATGGTGCTGCAGTCTGTGAAAAACCCTACACAAATTTCCTATAGAACCCACATAACCTAAAAAACCCTTTGAGTTGTGTAAGGCTTGTTGGAGTAGGCCAATCAACAATCGCCTTAAGCTTTCCTGGATCCACCCTAACTCCATCAACACTAATAATATGGCCAAGGTAGAGCAACTTTGTCATGCCAAACTCACACTTCGATTCCTTGGCATACAGTGATTCCTTCTCCAAAATAACCAGCACCTCCTCTAATTGTTGTAGGTGCTCCTCCCAAGTCCTACTGAATACCAGGATATCATCAAAGAATATCAGTACAAATATTCGAAGCTGCCCTCTGAACACCTGATTCATACAACTCTGGAAGGTAGCTGGAGCGTTGTTTAGCCCAAATGGCATAACCAAAAACTCAAAGTGCCCGTAGTGACACTTGAAGGCAGTTTTTTCTATGTCCTCCTTTCGCATTCTGATTTGATGGTATCCTGAACGTAAGTCTATCTTAGAGATACCGTGCTCCATGCAGCTCATCAATCAACTCACCAATCCTAGGGATGGGGTACCTGTTCTTAATTGTCTTCTTATTGAGAGCTCTATAATCATTGCACATATGCATTGTCCCATCCTTCTTTACCAAAACAACCATTGAAGCAAAGGGGCTTTTGCTTGGCCTAATATGCCCCATCTCCAATAGCTCCTTTATCAAATTCTCTATCTCATCCTTATGCTTTTTAGGATGGCGGTAGGGGGTGATGATGACTAGTTTAGCCCCCTCCTCTAGCTTGACAACATGCTCTATACCCCTCTCAGGAGGAACCCCATGTGGAATGCATCGGGCTGAGCTGGAAATATGTATCGAGCTTTTGCACCCAAGCTTTGGCTGTAGTCTTGCCTGTACCATCAAAATATGGAATTGAGAGCTTACCCATTTTCTTCTTGAACTCATAATGTTGCTCCCTGTTGCCTCTTTGAGGTAAATGTTTCAGCCTAATATCCATGTACTCCCTGAAAGACATCTCACCCTGAAAATCCGGTCCAGAATTTCTCCAATCCTCCAGTATTTGGTCCTGTATCTCCTGCTGTGTAGGACTAGCATTATTCTGGTCATTCTGTCTCGAAGGAAAACGTGGCATGAGTGGTCTTGTAGTAGAAGCTGCTCTAGCATATGTCCTGGTTCCTCTATTAATCGATGCGTCTCCATTACCTCCATTACCATGTCCAACTACCTGGTTAACATTATTAACCTGATTGGCATTATTACCTTGGTTGGCATTATTGCCTTGATCTGCCTTAGTCAAATGTTGTGTAATGGCTATAGCTAAATGCTGCAATGTAGCTTGTAGCTCCCTTTGACCCCTAGCAAGATCACTAAGCATCTCCCTAGTGCTAGGTTCTCCCCTTTCCCCATCTCTGTCACCCATGGCTGGTGCTGAAAAAGGGTTACCCTCCTCTTCAATCTCTGGAAAATTACGTATGTCTGGTTTTGTCCGGTTTCTCCTCAAGTAATACTGATGTGTTGGATGCATGAAACCTCACAGGATGGCAGGACAACAGGCTCTGATACCACTATAATGGGCACCCCTGTTATGCCCAAAACTAACCCAGCTGAAACCCCTTATGACTCCAGAATGGTTTGCTTTATTGTTTTTTTTTGTGTTTTGCAAGGTTTTATGCATGTAACATAAATATAGAATTGAAATCATAGGCACACATAGCTGAAATAACCAACACACTGTATTTATATTGATTGCAAAATGAGTAAGCAAGTACAATGTCGGCCATGCGATAACTCACTAAATACTCCAGTAATGGAATGAACATTGTTTCAAGCGTATATCCCCAGCGAATACCGAAGGTACGATCATTTTGTTCTCCGTCCAACAGAACTACGGACTCTGCAGGCTGGTTTTTTACGGACTCTGCAGGCTTGTTTCTACGGACTCTGCAGGCTTGTTCTACGAACTCCGCAGGCTTGTTTCTACGGACTCTGCAGGCATGCTTCTACAGACTCTGCAGGTTTGCTTCTACGGACTCTGCAGGCTGGTTTCTACGGACTCCGCAAGCTTGTTTCTATGGACTCTGTAGACATGCTTCTACGGACTTTGCAGGCTTGTTTCTACGGACTCTGCAGGCTTGGTTCTACAGACTCTGCAGGCTTGTTTCTCCCGACTCTTCCTGCAGATAGCGGCTAATACGAGATGCTACAGTGACGGGCTGCGACAGTGGCGCGACTGCTACAATGATGTGGCTACTACAATGGCACGACTGCTACAGTGGCGCGGCTGCTACAGTGGCACGACTGCTATAGTGGTGTGGCTACTACAGTGGCACGGCTGTATGAGGCTGAAAGCACAGACTCCAAAGACCAATCCCAATGATTGATGTCTAGAGTGCTACAGTTGGGAAGGATGTTCCCAAATGCCCAAAATAACCTGCAAACTGCAAGTGCATCAATTTTTTCTTCTTATACAACATGCCTAATGAAGCCACAAACACTTCCTTTTATTTTTTCTCTAAGGGGGCGACTCAACTCTCATGAGCAATGTGGAATAAAAGATGTGCACCATTTTATATATTAAAATATTACTGTCTCCCTTGGGTACCATCCCCATAAAGTAAATATTTAAAGTAACACTTTAATATCTTGCAATTAAGTTAAATGTTACTTTTATAACACTTTAGGCATTAAAATATAATAGCAATCGGACTCCGAATAGTGCAAGTGATAGTTTGTCGGAAAGCTCTCGTCGAGGAGTATCAAATCCAATCATCAAAACTGGCCTCTGCTGTGTCCTGCTAACTTACTACAAATAATAAGTATGCCTGAAACTGAGTAAGTCAACTACTAAAGTGGGGACATTACACTAGCTCACTGATGCAGAAGAGTTTCTCGTATCAAATGAAGTGTATATTAGCTTGTTCTTGGTGTAAAGTGTATGTCAAAGCTAAGTAGATCAATCATTTTGGTGTATCACTGCTTTAGTTTAGGTTCTTTTTCAGTAATTCTTCTCTTTTCATCCCCCCCCTATTGCTAGCAGTAGAAAATCTAGGACCACAAAAATGCATCAAAGGGAGCTAGCCCTTATCTAGAGATTCTCCCCTCAGTTTTGCCAGACCGACAGCAAGAGGGGAGTCTCCATTGTGCCATGTGGAAGACAGGAGCTCAGCCTCTTGTCAAGGGTGCAATCCACAACGTCAACAATTACCACTTCCTATACTTATCTGGGAGTGCAATTTTTTGGTCCACGTTTTAGCTTGAGGCAAGCACTCTAGCCTAGAATAAACAAAGGTAATGGTTCTTTAGCTCTCCTTGAACGACAGTGTTTTCAGCATCACTTTTAGGATATCTCATCCAAGATGTCACTCATGGATAAACTTATCAAACCCACAATTCTCTATGGATCTGTAGTCTGGGGGCCCTCTTTACTTGAGGGGATTGGGCTGTTGTTGAGAGGGTCCATACACTTCTCCTTCGTCAAATTATCAGATGTAAGCAAACAGTTCCCCAACACATTATCCTTGTAGAGTTTGGAGCTCGACCCTTCCGATTGGAGACTATATTTGATCTGATCTCTTTCATACATCGCATATGAAGGTTTGCTGATTCTACGAGTGGGCGTGACAAATATCCATACTTAAGCATATTGTTCTTCAAAAAATCTTGCTCTCTCAACACCCTCCTCCCGTGGACGTTGTTGGTATACAGAGGTTTTTGATCTATTGGAGTCTGTGGGAATCCAAATAGACCGACTTCCTCCATTTAGGTACTCCTTGGACGCGTCGACTCATCTTCTACCCACTAGATAGGAGCTGAACCAGATTATTAGGGATGATATTTACAGTCAGTTTATTCATACTACTTGGGTAAACCCTTCTGGGGGGTTATGCCCAAAGATGGCATTTTATGCAAAGGACTTCTTGACGCTGAGTGATGGGCTTATCCTACTTCCACAGTATACATTATGCCACTAGATGCACTCTCTTCACATCCCATTAGGACTGTTTCAAGTGGGTTCCCACAAGCTTAGGATTGAGACAGAGCACCAGATAGATCGAGTAGACAGGGTTTGTCAGTTATGCAACATCCAGGAGATGGAGTCCAAGAGGCACTTCATCTTCCATTGTCCCATATACTATGAGATCAGGGGGAGATTTCACTACCTATTTAGGAGGACACAGACTCTTTCTGACTTCTTCAGATATGGGGACTAGAGATGTTTGACTTTATATATACAGAAAGCTCTTAAGCTTCATGATCATTTTATTCAGAGACCCACTAGAACAGTCTCCACTCAACATATTACTTTCTTTTTCAAAGTGCTACCTTTGAGGAGAGGCACTAAGCGATAGATTGATATCAGTACAACCTCACATTCCAGATCAGTGCAGCCCAGAGACACTACTCACAGCTCCCCAAGTTCTCATCAGCGTATTCACTTCATACGCGACATCAGGAGACGTACTAGATCCACCAAATCTTCACAGAGGATTCTTCCTTCTAGGCAAAGGATTGGAGGACAGACCAAGCATCATACCTCCCCTTCTCCGGGTCCTACTTCTATTTAGAGATTCTTCTCATCAGCCTTGGATGCTAGGAGAGTTAGATCCAACTCTTGATGGGTTCCCTCCTAGTTCTTTTTCAGGGTTCATTCTCGTGCTCCCGATGTTTAGATATTTTTGGGGGTTGCTCATTTCTTCTACTCCCTTCTTTGGACCTGAGCGTCATTGGTCGTGGCTTTTTGGTTCTTTGACTCTGAGCGTGGTTGCTCTTTGCCATGTTTTATACTATTGCTTTCAGAAATGTTTTTCTTGTTTTTGGAGACCTTTTTGGTTTCCCACTTTTTCCTGACACATTTTTGTAATCTGCAGCCCCTTTTCCCTACTTTTGTGGTCATTAGTTGGGCATTAATATATTTATCTTATCTTATTTTACAAGACCAATGAGATTTTGTTCTCACCTTTATTTGATGTTACTAGGCTTCCTTAATCTCCACAAGATCTGATCTTATCCACACAAGAACACAAACCTTCCTTATCAGTCTTATTACAATCAAAAGAACTTTGCTTCATTAGTTCTTACACATAGGCTAATAACCCAATCAACCGTCAATAATATAAAATAAGATCTACTGACTTGTTTAGACATTAGGACCTCTGACACAAACTTATCTGACCTTATTTAACCTTCAAATACATTGAAACATTCATTTTGTGAGTTTAGACCTTCGACTCTTAAGCCCTCTCATGGAAAACACTCTCATAGTCTTGTCATGACTCAGTTCTTAATAACTGGTCCTTTTGGATTCATTATGACTTGAAATCATCATTAACACACTTCAGCCATCACCTTATACCTTCACACAAATTTGTAGAGTTTTTGGAAGACTACAACTAAAGATATGGATCTTTTACACTCTTAGATCCCTATTGTTTTTTTAAACAGTCCTGCTTTACATAGTCATGAATATCTCAATGATCTTGAAGACTTAAGACTTCCAATCACTTGGAACAGTTTAAGAAGGTTTTATATAACATGCATACCAAATTTCAACTCTTTTGGTTGGATAATTTTTAAGTTATGGTCTTTTTTCTACTTGCTGTCCCTGTACTAGGGTTTATGGTTTTAGCAGAACCTGAGAGCATTCAAAATTAGATTGTAGGATTTATAAGGAGTTTCAAACCTTGATTCCAATTCAAATACCTCCTAAATACTCATATTCATCTTTCCCAACCATAAAAACCCCACCATGTTTGCAAAAATACATCAATAAATGTTGATTATCAGGACTGTTACAAACAGTATTCTGTTTTTCCAACCCCAAGAGCTAGTGAACGGAAGAAATGAACACTTTTCCACTAAATATCTCAAACATATAAAGGACCATCACCCCTTACCTCCATAATTATTCTTGACCTTCCATGCACTTGAAAACATGTTCAACTTCGTTGTTACAGTCCTTTACATGCAGAATTCTGTGTTACTCATACACAGTCATACTTTAGCATGGATATGAAACCTATAATCACTTCATATCTGTATAGAAACACGTGATAAGCATTGGAGAATTGCAAAGAACTGACTATCAACAAAATAAACGCTTCCCCTTTATTTATTAAAGCCTTAATTTACAAGGCAGACATGTTACAGACCTCACATGGCAGACCTCAACTACAACATTTTTTTTCTTTTTCCTCACCTCTCTCTATCATGCCTTATTTAAATGTGTACATGGTTATATATACTCCTCCATAAGAGGATTGAGGTTCGTCTTGTTGAGCTGATTGTATAAACATAGATTACAAGATAGGGAGGGAGACCAAGTTCTTCTCAACTTCTTGTTTGTAACTTAGTATGTGCTTTTCTTGCCTTTTCCAATGTTGAATCTCCCTTTCTAGATAGATGCTGAGGTGTTTTTACCTTTACATGAGTAGAAAGGGATTTTACATAATATTATCTACCTTATAGGTCCATTACATAGGCTTATACCCTTTGAAATTAAGCCGCAAGGGCTTACAACCTTCTCACTACAATTTGAATATTCAAATATGGCTATTTTGGCAAGAAATCTTCAAAACACCACTAGATGACTTGGAATTTGAATTCCAATGACTTGTATGTTTTATACTACCCCTAATAAGATATAATACACTTACATATGACCTTTGCAATGCATTTTGAAACATGACATAGCTTTTAGGCCTTCACAGCATGCTTTATTTGACTCATTTGACCACTATGTACAAATTTACATTTGTTTGACTGATGCTCCTGCATCAGACTTCTGGTCTCAAAAATTTTATGAGCTCCTGCTCATAAGATATTTAATATGCCATCATTGTTTTAATGATCTTCAATTGAATGCTTTCTTCCACCAATTGTTCATATAGATGTACATGCTCTTTAGCTCCACACCTAATCTTATTTCTTGATGTCTTCTCCATCTTTGTTTGGCTTGTCTTCTTCCATGCTACACTTTGTTCTCTATCTTCTCTTCACTTTTCTTCTTTGTAGATCTACCCTCCAACATGAGGATATCAACTTGCATCTCTTTGGCTTCAACTCTTTCAAGAGCCCTCTTTTCTATAGCTTTCACTTCTTCATCTACTATACCTGCACATACACGATCCAATAAAATATCAGATGAAAAACATTGACACTTTGAGGTCTCTTCAACTTCTTGCATCCATACTTAATGCTCAAGTATGCAATCTGATTTGACAACCATGATTTCTTTTCTTTGCAATTGCTCATATTTGCTCTTGGTCCTTGTATTCTCTCTTATATGAGACATCATTGTCTCATGCTAAATGTCTATCTCCTTATTCTCTGTTTATGGACAAACTGTCTTCTCTTTCATAGGTGACTCCATTGTTTATAGCATGCTCTAAGGCTGCTATTTCTTCTTGTAGTTGCTCCAAGCTTTCATAGACAAACAAACTACTTGTTGTATATTGTGTCCATTCACAAGATTCTTCATCATAAGAGATTGAAATATCATCTTCTTTAAACTCTTGTTCTTTCACTTTTCCTTGTTTCATGTTTACAAGCCACTGTTGTTCTATTTCATCCTCAACATTTACATAAATGTCATTCTTCATACAAACAAATTTACTTTTTGGAGATTCAATAAGTTCTTCAAAAACCTTACACATTCTTTTATCAACATCATTACAAAAGAAATGTGTACCTGCTATACCCCTGTTTTCATCCTTACACCTTCTTTATCCTCTTGAGTGAGGATCAACTCTTGTTCAATCAATCCTTTGTGATGGCTGTACAGTTGACCTTCTTTATTCTTTTTAGCTGTTAAGACTATACAATGAGCCTTTTCTTCATCTTGGATTGAATCAAGCACTACTTCATTAAGTGTTTCATCTCCTTGTTCCATGAGCCTACTATTTGGCTCAAATGTTTTATCTTCATCAACAACTTCTTTACCTGCAAACAAAAGATCAGAGGCAATATTAGATGCAAAAATTTGAGGCCATATAGCCTCTTCATTGGCTTCTTGCTGTTCATTCTCTATATCAAATTCTCCAAGCATCTCTCCCTCTTCACGGTAGCAAATGTTGACATCCATTTCATCTTCAATGGGTTGATCACCTTCTTTTTGACTTTCAATCTGAAAAGCCACTCTAAACTCTTCACGTTTGAGTTGTCCTACTAATTTACATTGCAATTTCTTTTCTTTCCTCAAGCCTATCTTCATTCTTTGCCTTTGTCTTCTCTCTACTATCAACTAGATTGGCCATCTTACTTTTCTCTTCATCTCCTATCCATACCATGGATTCTTCATATTTTATATCATGAGCCTTATCATAGTCATCTTTTGTTTTACCTCATCTATTTCCTATTGGAAATTTTCCTCTTTTTGCTTTCTTCTTCTTTCCTTTTCTCTCTTTTCTCTTATCTGGTTCTTACTTCTAGGCAGTCCTATCTCTTTCTTCATTCTTTCTAGCAAGTCTTTTTCACCTTGCTCTAATTTGTGTCTCATCCTAAGTTCCTTCCTTACCTGGTCTTTTGACATTTGCATCCTTTTTAGTCTCACCCAAGTCTGTTACACCTTGGTCTTTTGACTTCTCTCTCCAAGTCTTCTTACCTTGGATTTACCTCTTAAGCAATCACTGTGCTCTTACCCTTGAGCTTCACTAAGCTCTTTATCTTTTCTCAAGCCTCAATAGCTTTGACTCCCTGAATGTCATGTGCCTCTTTTGTTAGGGAAATCATTGAAGACCCTTAGCCTTAGCCATTTCCCAAGGGCTAAGGGACAAGTAAGAAGAGAGAGAAATAAGTGATTTTGATTGAAGATATGTAAAAGGTACTTTATGTTTTATGAATCACTTAAGTTGGGGCCCTTTAAGGGTCATGAGCGATGTAAAAAGCAATATTCCTTATGATTTGAATTTGTATTTCCCTCCCAATCGGGCATGCCCCTTGAGGGAAGTATAAAAAGAAAGAAGGATTTCATTTGAAGGCATGTTATGTTAAGGTTCAAAATATTGGTCATTAAGCATGGAAATGCTTGAACCATTGCTTTGAAGATGGAAACCTTCAAGCAAGAAAGGAGTGGGGACGCCAACCCTCATTTCTCAACAAGGGCATCTTCATCTTGACGTTGTATTTGTGCTTAATATTCAAAAAATACAAAAATATTGCATTTGGAATGGGGCGGCTAGGGTTTGGAGCCTTGGGAACTAATTGGTTAGGACGAAGACCCCTCATTGGAGGGTTGCATGGATTTTGTTGTTGGAATTGATTATTTCAAGCTAGGGCAACTTGGTTGGAGAGCTGGTTTGCAAAAAAAATTCGGGTCAAAACACATTCTAATTTTATTCTAATATTTTTGCAGTGTGGCGACTTACCTTGTGGGGGTTTTTGGCATATTTTGAGGGTCATCTTTGCATATTTTATATATTTTTCCAACTTTGGCGAATTGATTTGAAGGGCGTGTGGCTCCAAATACACTCACATTTTTCATGATAAATTTTGCTTATTTAATTCAGTATTTTTTATGCAATTTTATGAGGGTTTCACTTGAATAGATCAACGACAAATTTCTATTAAAATTACAGCTTGGAGGCATCTAGGGTTTGAGGGTTATTTCCTACTTTTGGATGGATAAATTGCTTGTTTGGACCAGTCAATTGTTGCTTAGGGCTTAGCATAATTTTGTACTATTTGTGGAAATATTTGGCAGTGAAGGTTTTCTAGAAATAAAAATCAAAGTTGAATATTTACTTAGGGTTTTGCATGAAAATCAAAAGTAAAAAAAAATCCCTAATTTGGCACATTTCAGTGGTATCAGAGCCATATCTTGTCTAACTGTTGACGTTGTGGATTGCACCCTTGAAAGAAGGCTCAGCTTCTCTTTTCCACGCGGCACAATGGAGACTTTCCTCTTCCTGTGGGCTTGGCAAAACTGAGGAAAGAATCTCTAGATAAGGGCTAGCTCCCTTTGATGCATCCTTTGGGGTCTTTAACTACTACTGTTAATAATGGCGGGGGTGAAAAGGGAGAAGGATATGACAAAAGCAAAACCTATCTAAAATGGTGATGCACCAAATGATTCGATCTACTCAACTTATATCAACACTTTAGACCAAAAGGGCGAACAGACACTTCATCTGACAAAAGACCAGACTATATGGCATTTTAACAGGGGGCTTAATGAAGATACAAAGAAAAAGAACTTACCATAGGTGATGCAGAAGCACACTGTCAGATAACTGCTCTTCTGTCTCTATGCTCCAACTTGGGCACTTCTTGTTAACCTGTAAAAATAGTCTTAGATATACCAGATATGTTGGTGTCAACCTATGAAAGCATCAAGATGAAATGACTAAACACAGTTGATACACAGACATATTCAAAAGCATAACCAGTCAGATAGAGGTAAAACGCGTTCTATTGATTCCAAGGTAAAATTGGCAGGGCTTCACCTTACACAAGTGAGAGATACATTTCTCAGTTGAGAGGTTACAATATATAGCATTAAGAGAAGGACTTGTTTGGCACCTTCAAGAATAGGCGGCCCATGCTGTATTAAACCCCTGGGGAAGAGGAATCTACTCATGCTGTTGTCATCCTTCCATAAATGGACTAAAAGAACCACGTTGTAGACTGCTATGGGTATTGACTTTGCTGCTCAAATCGTATTAAACGTTCTTGCTAAGCATGGGTCGCTTTGTTTTCTAAATGACAAGGCCGCTTCTCTGTGGAGTTTATGCAACTGTCTGCTCATTAATGTAAAATGAAGAAAAACAGGGCACTCTATTGAATTCCTGCACTCCCCTTGATGACCACTTGGTGGAGACTATTTCATCTGCAACAATAACTTTTTTTGCCAACGCTTTCTGTGTCACCTGGACTATTCTATTCGTTTATGTGCTTGGCTTTTGTCTTTTCCTGGCAACTCGGCCCTCGGGGCTATCTTTTGTTTCTTGTTTTTGAGCTCCTTTCTCGACGGATCGTTGAGTGTCCTTTTGGCCTTATGCCTTTGAATTACGTCAGGCCCGCGCTCATAAGTTCCTTCGGCCACTTATCATGAGTTTTATTGGGCAAAATGCCTGAAAGAAATCTTTAGGGCACTTGTCCGAAGGAATTGGTTCTTTCGCTTCTCTTGAACGACTGACGCATCCCATCAAAATTGACATCTGCGGGCCTGTCACTATTTGAAAACCAACGGCTATTTCACTATCTTGAATTTGAGGTCTGCGCGCGCGTCACCGGACATTTGAACCTCCAACGGTTAGTTCACCATGTTAAAGTTGACGTGCTCAGGCCCGTCATTACTTTGGTAATTCCTTCGGCCTTTTACAAAACGAACCCTCCTGAAGGGAAGGTGATCTTTCAGAAAAGAGGAGAGGTGTAATGTCCCCACTTTAGCAGTTGACCAAGTGTGTGTGTGCGTTAGCCTAGTTCTACATGGTCCCGAGGGCTAACGAAGGGTTTAAAGGGATCCTAGAGTGTTTTGGCCTAGTCATTTCCAGTTTGGGCCAAAACGGAGTTGATTTACTCAGTTTCAGGCATACTATTTTTAGTAAGTTAGCAGGACACAACGGAGGCCAATTTTGGTGATTGGATTTGATACTCCTTGGCGAGAGCTTTTCGGCGAACTATCACTTGCGCTATTCGGAGTCCGAGTGCTATTATATTTTAATGTCTGAAGTGTTATTAGAGTAACATTTAACTTAATTGCAAAATATTAAAGTGTTACTTTAATATTTACTTTATAGGGATGGTACCCAAGGGAAACATAAGTAATATTTTAATATATAAAATGTTTCACATCTTTTATCTCACATTGCTCATGAGAGTTGAGTCGCCCCTTGGAGAAAGAATAAAAGGAAGTGTTTGTGGCTTCATTCAGCATGTTGGATATGAAGAAGAATTGATGTACTTGCAGTTTGCAAGTTATTTTGGCATTTGGGAACGTCCTTCCCATCTGTAGCACTCTAGACATCAATCCTTGGGATTGGTCTTTGGAGTCTATGCTTTCAGCCTCATGCAACCGCGTCACTGTAGCTGCTGCGCCACTGTAGCAGCCGCGTCACTGTAGCATCTTGTAGCAGCTGACGAGTGTCGTCCATCTCCTCTTTTAATCAATTAATGCCTTATCAACCCAGGGTGGTGTCCAAAGCTATATGCAGTAAAAGTCAGGAGAAACAACCCTGTGGGGTCCGTAGAAACAACCCTGCAGAGTTCGTAGAAACACGCCTGCAGAGTTCGTAGAAACAAGCCTATAGAGTCCATAGAAACAAAACCTGCGGAGTCCGTAAAAACAAGCCTGCAGAGTCCATAGAAACAAGCCTGCGGAGTCCGTAGAAACAAGCCTGTAGAGTCCGTAGAAGAAACAAGCCTACAGAGTCCGTAGAAACAAGCCTGCAGATTCCGTAGTTATGCTGGATGGATAACAAAATGATCGTACCTTCGGTATTCGCTGATGATATTCGCTTGAAACAATGTTCATTCCATTGCTGGAGGATTTAGTGAGTTATCGCATGCCTGACATTGCACTTGTTTATTCATTTTGTAATCAATATAAACACAGTGTTGGTTATTTCAGCTATGTGTGTCTGTGCTTTCAATTTTATATTTATGTTACATGCATAAGACTTGGCAAAACACAAAAAAAAATATAATACAAGCAAACCGTTCCGGAGTCAAGGGGTTTCAGCTGGGTTAGTTTTGGGCGTAACAGAGGTGCCCATTACAGTGGTATCAAAGCATGTTTTCCTGCCATCCTGTGAGGTTCCATGCATCCAACACATCAGTATTACTTGAGGAGAAACCAGACAAACCCAGACTTACGTAATTTCCCAGAGATTGAAGAGGGTGACCCTTTTTCAGCACTAGCCATGGGTGACAGAGATGGGAAAAGGGGAGAACCTAGCACTAGGGAGATGCTTAGTGATCTTGCTAGGGATCAGAGGGAGCTACAGGGTACATTGCGGCATTTCGCTGTAGCCATTACACAACATTTGACTAGGGCAGATCAAGGCAATAATGCCAACCAAGGTAATAATGCCACTCAGGGTAATAATGTTAACCAGGTAGGTGGACAGGGTAATGGAGGTAATGGAGACGCATCGATTAATAGAGGAAGCAGGACATATGCTAGAGCAGGTTCTACTACAAGACCACTCATGCCACGTTTTCCTCCGAGATAGAATGACAAGAATAATGCTGATCCTATATAGCAGGAGATACATGACCAAATACTAGAGGATTGGAGAAATTCTGGACCGGATTTTCAGGGTGAGATGTCTTTCAGGGAGTACATGGATGTTAGGCTGAAACATTTACCTCAAAGAGGCAATAGGGAGCAACATTATGAGTTCAAGAAGAAAGTGGGTAAGCTCTCAATTCCATATTTTGATGGTACAGGCAAGACTACAGCCAAGGCTTGGGTGCAAAAGCTCGACATATATTTCCAGCTCAGCCCGATGCCTGAGGATGATGCCATCAAGTACGCAGCTATAAATCTAGATGGCAGTGCCCATGAGTGGTGGCACCATGGGATGGTGACACTTGGACATAACCAGATTGATACATATGCAAAGTTCACTAAGAGGTTGATCAAGCGGTTTGACACTAAGGACCAAGAATTGCATTTCAAGGAGCTAGCATAGCTTAAACAGTGGGGTTCTGTGGAGGCCTATATCACCGAGTTCCAAAAGATGGCAGTATTGGTGACAGATATATCTGAGAGGAGACTCATTCTTTTCATGGATGAGCTTTTCGATCCCTTGCGAGGTTTGGTAAAGGGACACAACCCTTCACTTCAGGGGGCTATTAAGAAAGCGAGAGACCTAGCATCTTCTTCCTACAAGAGTAAATTTCACTCTAAGGACTCTCATTTTAAGAAGGATAAGGAAAAGAAGACATTTTAGAAGGACCCTCAACAGCCTAAGGGGGAAACTAAAGGGTTGGACAATGACACCCTCAACGAGCTCAGGAAGAAAAAACTATGTTTTCATTGTAGAAAGCCATGGGATCTTTCCCATAAATGTCCGCTCAAGGCGAAGGCTAAACAAATGAAGTATTTTTCAGCAGATGAATCACCTTTCGAGGACAAGGAGCAACATTCAGATTCGGAGTCAAGTCAGGGTGATAGCACTGCTGAGGAGAGTTCGGATGATGAGAAGTCTCTTGCTCAGTTGAAAGGGGTCCAGAAGGCCATTACCTTTAAGGTAAGAGGGATGATTCAGGGGCAGCGTGTGGTTTCATTGATTGACATAGGGGCAACGCATAACTTTATCGATGCACAAATGGTGGCCAAGAGAGGCCTTCAGACAGAAGAGCACGCAGGGTTCAGAGTCATGGTGGCCAATGGCCACAAGTTATTATGCACCTAGAAGATTTCAAATCTTTGCATCAGATTGGGAGGAAGTTATGAGTTGGAGGACAATTTCTATGTAGTTGACATGGGTGATTATGATGTCATCTTGGGAATGACATGGATGGCTTCTCTGGTAGAGTTTACCTTCAACTTGGCTAAGTTGGAGATGAGGTTTCAACATCAGGGCAGGAAGGTGGTGCTTCGAGGTTTACCAAATGGGGAGCTTAGGGTGGTATCATTGAAGAGGATGGAATGGCTATTTAGACATGATGATGTAGAGTGGGCAGCGGAATGTTTGATCATGCCTACACCTCCAGAGCAAAAGGTTAAAAGCCATCCTCCAGATATACAGGAGATCATTTCTAGGCATGATAAGGTGTTTGGTAGCATTCCACATGGGATTCCTCCCGAGAGGGGTATGGAGCATGTTGTCGAGCTTGAGGAGGGGGCTAAACCAGTCATCATCACCCCCTACCGCCATCCTAAAAAGCATAAGGATGAGATAGAGAAGACGATAAAGGAGCTATTGGAGATGGGGCATATTAGGCCAAGCAAAAGCCCCTTTGCTTCAGCGGTTGTTTTGGTAAAGAAGGAAGGGACAATGCGTATGTGCATTGATTATAGAGCTCTCAATAAGAAGACAATTAAGAACCGGTACCCCAATCCTAGGATTGATGAGTTGATTGATGAGCTGCATGGAGCATGGTATTTCTCTAAGATAGACTTACGTTCAGGATACCATCAGATCAAAATGCGAACAGAGGACAGAAAAAACTGCCTTCAGGGGTCACTACGGGCACTTTGAGTTTTTGGTTATGCCATTTGGGCTAACCAACGCTCCAGCTACCTTCCAGAGTTGTATGAATCAGATGTTCAGAGGGCAGCTTCGGAGATTTGTATTGATATTCTTTGATGATATCCTGGTATTCAATGGGACTTGGGAGGAGCACCTACAACAATTAGAGGAGGTGTTGATTATTCTGGAGAAGGAATCACTATATGCCAAGGAATCGATGTGTGAGTTTGGCATGACAAAGTTGCTCTACCTTTGCCATATTATCAATGCTGATGGAGTTAGGGTGGATCCAGGAAAGATTAAGGCGATTGTTGATTGGCCTACTCCAACAAGCCTTACACAAATCAAAGGGTTTTTTGGATTATGTGGATTCTATAGGAGATTTGTGCAGGGTTTTTCACAGACTGCAGCACCATTAGCAAATCTCACCAACAAGGGTGCTTTTGTATGGACAAAGGCAGCACAACAGTGTTTTGAACATTTCAAGCAAGTGATGTCTTCATGTCCAGTTCTAGCTCTACCTGACTTCACGAAGCCTTTTGAGCTTCATTGTGATGCATCGGGTGATGGGATTGGAGCAGTATTGATGCAGGGGAAGCATCCCATTGATTTTGAGAGTAGGAAGCTTCGAGGGGTGGAGAGGAGCTATTATATTTATGATCAGGAGATGTTGGCCATCATGCATGCCTTGGCCAAACTCCAATCCTACTTGGTTAGAGGGAAGTTTGTGATCAAGACAGATTACAACAGCATAAAGTATTTCATGGGCCAGCGAGACTTGAATGATAGGCAGCAGAAGTGGGTCACTAAATTGCAGGCTTATGACTTTGACATTGAATTTGTCAAAGGGAAGAAGAATGTAGTAGCTGATGCCTTATCCAAAAGACCTCACATTTGTGCTCTTGCAGAGATTTCAGGAGATTGGAGGGATAAGATTATAACAGAGTATGTTGGAGATGCTTGGGCTTCTGGATTGATTTCAGTTACTATACAGGGTGATCACTATGAGGTGATAGATGGGTTGATTAGATTTCAGGACAGGGTTTATTTGATTCCATCATCACATTTAAGAGAGGCAATACTGAGGGCATTTCATGATGCACCTACGGCTGGGCCTCCGGGGGTCTTCAAGACCTATAGGCAGATCCGGGAGCTGTTCTCATGGAGAGGGCTCAAGAATGATGTTCAGAGGTATGTCAGGGAGTGTGTAGTTTGTCAGTAGAATAAGGAAGAACACACATTTCCTGCTGGTTTACTACAGCCCTTGCCTATTTCGGACAGGAAATGGGAAAGCATTTCTATGGACTTCATCACTGGCCTACCACGAGGGCAGGGAGAGATTGCATTATGTGGTGGTCGACAGATTGACGAAGTTTGCTCACTTTGCTATCCCTTCTACTTACATAGCAGCTCAGGTGGCAGATTTGTTCTTCAGGGAGGTTTTCAAGTGCATGGGTTCCGAGATTTATTGTTAGTGACAGGGATAGCAAGTTCATGAGCGCCTTTTGGCAGGAGTTGTTCAGGCTGTGCGGTACAGATCTTACACCTAGTACGAGCTACCATCCTCAAACAGATGGGCAGATGGAGATAGTAAATAAATGGGTGGAAGGTTATTTGCGAAACTATGTGACTACGCAGCAGAGAGCCTGGGTTAAGTGGTTAAACATGGGAGAGTATTGCTACAATACCACAGATCACATGACCATCAGGATGACTTCATTTATGGCATTGTATGGATATGAAGCATCAAGCTTCATGGATTTGGCTTTGGGGGACAGCAGAGTGCCCAAAGCCAAAGACCTATTGCAAGATAGTCAGGATATCCGGAGAGTGCTCAAGGAAAATATACAACAGGCTCAAAATCAGCAGAAGTTGTATGTTGATCAAGATAGGGTAGAGCACAATTTCGAGGTGGGGGACATGATGTATTTGAGGCTACAGCGATATAGGCAGTCATCACTCAAGAAGAGGGGAGCAAAGACGTTGAAGCCTAGATTTTACGGTCCCTACAGGGTGATTCGCAGAGTGGGCGAAGTCGCCTATGAGCTTGAGCTCCAAGAGGGTAGTCGGGTGCACAATGTATTTCATGTGTCTAGGCTTAAGAAAGCCATTGGTCAGAATGTAGTGCCTTCTACAGATTTACCCCCTTTGGATGAGGAGGGGAAGCTCATGTTAGTACCTGAGGCTATTCTAGACACCAGAGAGAGGAAACTCAAAAACATGATAGTGAAGGAGTATTTGGTCAGATGGAGATACTTGTTGGAGGAGGATGCTACATGGCAGAGTGAGCAAGGTATTCAGCAGGCTGGGCTGAGATTGTTTGAGGACAAGCAATTTCAAGGGGGGGCGGACTATAATGTCCCCACTTTAGTAGTTGACCAAGTGTGTGTGTGCGTTAGCCTAGTTCTACATGGTCTCGAGGACTAACGAAGGGTTTAAAGGGATCCTAGAGTGTTTTGGCCTAGTCATTTCCAGTTTGGGCCAAAACGGAGTTGATTTACTCAGTTTCAGGCATACTATTTTTAGTAAGTTAGCAGGACACAACGGAGGCCAGTATTGATGATTGGATTTGATACTCCTCGACGAGAGCTTTTCGGCGAACTATCACTTGCACTATCAGAGTCTGATTGCTATTATATTTTAATGCTTGAAGTGTTATTAGAGTACCATTTAACTTAATTGCAAAATATTAAAGTGTTACTTTAATATTTACTTTATCGGGATGGTACCCAAGGGAGACATAAGTAATATTTTAATATATAAAATGTTGCACATCTTTTATCCCACATTGCTCATGAGAGTTGAGTCGCCCCTTGGAGAAAGAATAAAAGGAAGTGTTTGTGGCTTCATTCAACATGTTGGATAAGAAGAAGAATTGATGTACTTGCAGTTTGCAGGTTATTTTGGCATTTGGGAACGTCCTTCCCATCTATAGCACTCTAGACATCAATCCTTGGGATTGGTCTTTGGAGTCTATGTTTTCAGCCTCATGCAGTCGCATCACTGTAGCTGTCGCGTCATTGTAGCAACCGCATCACTGTAGCAGCCGTGTCACTGTAGCAGCCGTGTCACTGTAGCAGCTGACAAGTGTCGTCCATCTCCTCTTTTAATCAGTTAATGCCTTATCAACCCAGGGTGGTGTCCAAAGCTATCTGCAGTAAGAGTCGGGAGAAACAAGCTTGCGGAGTTCGTAGAAACACGCCTGCAGAGTTCGTAGAAACACGCCTACAGAGTTCATGGTAACAACCTGTAGAGTCCGTAGAAACAAGCCTGCGGAGTCGGTAGAAACAAGCCTGCAAAGTCGGTAGAAACAAGCCTGCAGAGTCCGTAGTTATGTTAGATGGAGAAGAAAATGATCGTACCTTTGGTATTCGCTGAGGATATTCGCTTGAAACAATGTTCATTCAATTGCTGGAGGATTTAGTGAGTTATCACATGGCCGACATTGCACTTGTTTATTCATTTTGTAATCAATATAAATACAGTGTGGTGGTTATTTCAGCTATGTGTGTCTATGCTTTTAATTCTATATTTATGTTACATGCATAAGACTTGGCAAAACACAAAAAAAAAATACAATACAAGCAAACCGTTCCGGAGTCATAAGGGGTTTCAGTTGGGTTAGTTTTGGGCGTAACAGAGGTGCCCATTACAAGAGCATCCCTTTTTTGCAGCCGAGAGTCCCCCACAAGGGCACTTGCCCTTCGGGCTCCTTTGTCTTCCCAATTCCTTCGGACATTATCCCGAAGGAAATCTTACCTTCATGCCTCGGCTTTCTTTTTGTTTATTCCATTGGACAAAAAGTCTGAAGGAATTCCTTTGGGCATTTTGTCCAAAGGAATTCACCTTTGGTTTCTTCCTTGGATTTTCTTCAGACAAAAGTTCGAAGAAATCCTTTGTCTTTTGCCTCATCATTTTTACGAAGGAAAATTCCCCTTCGGGCCCTCTGCCTTGCTCTCTTCCAAATGTGCTCTCAGCCCTCCGCAAGGGCACCTTGGGTCCAAAGTTGCCCTTCGAAGCCTGCTTGAACGGTCCCATTTGTAACCTGCCTGACCTTTGCAAGGGCACTTGACCTTCAGAGCTTTTGTAGAAGACTTGCGTTCCTTTGAAAATAGGCCCATTCTTTTGCCAAAAGGCTTGTCCAAGGTAATTGCTCAAAGTGAAATAAGCCCCAGATCAAACTCAAAACCTACAGGACTTAGATCACTCGACTCTTTATAAGAACAGGGCTATTGCAAAGGGAAATCGCACAATTGCAGTAAGGTGAATACATCAAAGACTGACAACATCAGGACAGTAGGGAGAGAAGGGAGACCGATTTTTGGCCTGCAGGACCAAAATGGTCAACACTATCATGAGCTTTCAAAGTGATACATGCAAGAAAATGACAAATAAGTAAGGTATTACTTGAGCAAGAAGAAAGTGGAAGAAAATCGACAAACAAAAACAATGTCTCACTTGGATCAGCCAAGGGATGAGGTAGAAAAAAGAGAATAACAAAGATTTGACAAGTACACAGGTCCAGGAATAAATGAATGTTATGATGGCAAAATATGTTCGCACTATGAAGGAAATGAAGAGTGACAAACCATCTAATGGGAATGGTAGTGTTTCTGGAAGTCACAACCTCACGAATCAGCCTTCTAAAGGAATTAGAGGAGCTACACATAGGCCTAACCAGCCTACGTTTTTGCAAGAAGTCGTCATTCTGGATGGAAAAGAGCAACCCACATTGAGGGATAGTTTGTTGAGAGATTATGATGAATACATGACAAATCCAGCTCCATTTAGGGATCAAATGCATTTTTCAGCTTTCATTTCATGGAAGCATGGCCAAATAGGTGGCAATCGGACTGGCCAAAAGCACACGGGCAACCAAGGAGGACTTCACCATGCATTGGACAGCTTTCACTTTCCAATTTTGATGGTTTCCCCAAGAGTTCAGCTAAGGCTTGGATTCAAAAGGTGGACACATACTTTTTCCTTAGGCCTATGATGGGAAAAGAGTCCATTCGGTTTGCTACTTTGCACTTGGAAGGGGCTGCCCATGAATGGTGGTATAATGGATTGGTCACTCAAGGGCACCAACTCATTTCATCATATGAAGAATTCAGTAAGAGGATTATTAAAAGGTTTGATAGGGCTGTCCAGAGCTACACTTTAGAGAGTTGGCACAATTGAAACAAAAGGATACTGTAGATGAGTATGTGACTGAATTTTAGAGGCTTTCAGTCATGGTAATAGATGTTTCAGAAAGAGGATTGGTGGTTCTTTTCATAGAGGGCTTGGCTGATTCTATTAGGGGTTTAATCAAGGCTTTTGACCCTTCTTCTCTTCAAGGAGCCATTCAAAAGGCCCTTGATCTTGATTCTTCGGCACCATAAGGTAAAATTCTGCCATTTAGTTCACAAAAAACTAACTCTTTTAAACCTTTTGGACAGCCAAAAGACAATAAGTGGGGACAGCCAAAGAGCAGCACTTTTGGGCCACCAAGATCAGCTCCTTTGGGGCAATTTGATAGGCCAAACTCCAAACCAACAGGGTTTGGGGCAACAAAGAGAGTTGCCAAGAACGAATTATGAGACAAGAAACGAATTAAGAAGGAAGAAGTTGTGCTTTGACTGTAAAGACCCTTGGACACCGGGTCACCATTGCCGTGGAAAGGATCAATTGCATTACATTGAGATGCATTCGGATGAAGAAGATGAATGTGAAGAAGGGGCAGCCACCTATGAAGAAGAACACTTGGAGATCCTTGGAGGAGAGGACTTGAATGGCACCTTTGCTTCCTTATCGAGCACTCCTAGATACTATTCCTTTCATATGAAAGGTAATTTGAAAGGTAAAGTTGTCACTAGTCTCATTGATAGTGGAGCTACTCATAATTTCATTGATAAGAAATTGGTTTCTTTGTGTGGATTGCAATCTATTGAGTTTGATGGTTTTCGAGTGACCATGGCGGATGGCTTCACCATCCCTTGTACCACTAAAGTCCCCAAGTTAAGCATCATGATGGGAACACATCTCATTGAGGATGCTTTCTATGTGGTTGGTATTGAGGAGACCAACCGAGTGCTTGGTATACAATGGTTGCACTCTCTTAGGGAGTACACACAAAATTACCAAACCATGGAGCTCAAATTTGATGTGAATGGGAAAGAAGTGATTCTATGTAATGTCCCCATTTTCACATCAATTATAAGCAGATATTGAAAACCTTTAGTCTACTCTCATAGATTAAAGAATTCTTTTTGGAGTTTTATTTTGTTAATTAATTATAATTGTTCGAATAGTGATTTTAATCATTTGCTCATATAAGACAATTATTAATTGATTAATAGAATATTTTATAAAAATGGTTTTTACCACTAAGATATTTAATTGAAATAATTATTGAATTATTGCCTAAAAGTAATTTTAATTACTATTTATTATTTAAGCAATTATTTAATATTATTTTTGATAAGAAAGGAATGTCAGCTTATAAGTGATCAAAGGCAAAGAGGAGATATGCTAAAAGTCGGCAAGGAGAGTTAAGAAAGAGTATTTGGCCTTCTCAAAGTGGTTCGCCTCCCTTTGAAGGGTACAAGTACATGGAGTTCTCCTTTGAGGGATATGTTGAAAATTGATATTGATTCTTTGTGCTTGAAGAAAATATTGGGATGTATACCCAATAAGTGTTTGCAGGTTTTTGGAGCTGATTATTCGACAAAATAGTGTCTTTTGATGCCACCTTTGCAAAGGTGGAATTTGATTATTTCCATAGAGTGGGGTGACTTGCTTGGTAACTTGTTTGTGTGGATTTCAAGAATAATTTAAAGTCAAATTGACCTAGTTTCATTGCTGGAATTTATTGACGAATATTGTTGAAATGTGGCGTTGACTCTATATGTAATTGAGCAAGTTTTGACAAAGGGGGACTAGGTTTGGAATGGTATTTGATCACTTTGAAAGCCCAAAAAGAGCGTTGAATTTGTGTGGCTATTTTTGATAATTTATTCATGATTTTTTGAAAGGGTTTCAGTGAGAATTGATAAATATTCAGCGGCTGTTTTATGTATAAAATCAAATATTTTTCAGCAAAGTTAAATATGATTTTCATCCACATCTAAGACGTAAAAAGGTACAAAATTTCCATTTTCAGGTCATGGCTTATTTTAGATCATTTTGAGCTGACATTTGCTCAAGGTATTTGTTGGAAATAACCTATCTATTAATTGCACATTGGCACCTAGGGTTTGAAAGCAAATTGCATGTTTTTTAGGCATCTCTTTGAGTTATGGTTTGCTAATTTTGCAAATTTCAAAATTCATAATTTTGTGGATTTTAGGGAAAGCCCTTATTTGGTCATTTGGCCCAAAAAGGGGACATTACATTCTACATGGTTTGCATGATAAGGCACCTAAAGGGGCAACATCCAAGAGGATGGAGAGCAGGATTCATTAAGGGATTCTGATAGGGGAAGCAAAACAAGTGGTTTTTTCTGAGTTGGAACAGTCAACTCTCATGAATGAAATTGGTCACGCACATGGCTTGTTAAGTGAAGCAAAGATGGAAAAGGGTTACCCTTACAAATAAATCAATAAATGGGTCATAGGAAAGCCTTCAAGGTATGTAAAACATCATCAAATTACTTTTTACATGAGCTTATTTCTAAGGTATGAAGGCAAATCCGTAATTTGCATTAAAAACCAATTTAAAGGGTGTAAACAAAAATCAGATTTGGTTGTGCAGTTTCAAAATCTTTTGAGCTATAAGAATAGTGAATTTGGAAATTCAAATCAGCTGTCTATTGAGGTCAAAATTTCACATTGTCTGAGCACATTACATTCCCTAACCCATTCTGAAAAAGTCCTTACAAAGTTTGAATTTTCGGACTCAAAAAATTATTAGTTAGAGTAGGTCCAGCCCCTATATGAGCACAAAAATATTGAATTTTTATCAATGCTACAGCCCATGGTGAGTTCCGAAAAGATATATACAAGGTCTAAATTTTATTACTCGGAAATTTCTGAGTTGATGATGCAAGTTCAGCCACCTATTGAGGGTAAAGAGGTTGAAATTTGCAGAAAACTGCAGCCCCTAACAATGAGGAGAAACCTACCGTGGCATGTAAGAGAGATCAAGGGGTTGTTGATAGGTGACCACACTAGTGTGCACACCAAGAATGAAGGTCAAAGGGACTTTTCCATTTGGGGCAGCAAGGTATCAGTTTTCAAATATTTTTATTTTGGCAACTCTAGTTCCTTTTATATGAAGTTTGTGCTTTTGTGGACATCTTTCAAGTTCATGGATAACAATGAGTTCAATTTGGGCTAAAGGGGGAAATCTCCTTAGTGAAGGGACTATGGACTTTGGTGGCAATTTGGGAGCTTCCATCCCTTACGGGACATGTTTGGGGAAGCTTGAGGCATGTTTGGGAGAAATGAGGGCATGATCATGAAGATTGTAATGTATGGCATGAGAAAAAAAGAGGAAAGGCAACTGTAACATTTCTTCTCGTCATATTTACTAAAACAAATTCAGCTCTTCTACGGTAAAACATGACTCCAATGTTGTTCCCTTTAGAGTTGCATACATGTTTGACACACCAAGGGGCAAGAGGAAAGTGAGAAAGGGGATTTCCAGGAACAATTGCATGGCTGTAAGTTGCAATTGCAGCCCTCTAATCATCATGCATAGATTTCTTTACGAAGCACCCCTATTTTAAAATTAGAGGATCTAGGGGCATAAGGACCTAGGATTGGAGAATCATTTATGGGGAGGATTTCTAGCCCATAGAAGACACCACGAAACACAATGGAGAACTTTCTTTTTGACTAATGTGTTTGCTTCTCATGTATTTGAAGATCATATGGCTGTAATTCATTTTTCCAGCCACTTTGGTAATGCAAATTCTGAATATTTCATTGTTTTTATCATTTTATTGGCAATGTTGAGGTACATGGGCTCTATGGCAAGAGGAAAGAGGATATGGTACTGCTGGTTTTTCAAATTCAGATTGCATGAACAACAAATAATCTTGATGAACAGCAATAGAAGGCTTCACCAAAAAGGTCCTTCCCCATGGGATGGTCCAAGGTTTGAATTGTGCACAAAATCTATGGTGGGAATAGCCCTACGGGTGCTTCAATTGCTTGAGGACAAGCAATTTTGGGCAAGGTGGATTGTCATGCCCCTCTTTTGTTAGGGACATCATTGAAGACCCTTAGCCTTAACCATTTTCCAAGGGCTAAGGGACAAGTAAGAAGGGAAAGAAAAATAAATGATTTTGATTGAATATATGTCAAAGGTACCTTATGTTTCAAAAATCACTTAAGGAAACATAAATCACTTAAGTTGGGGCCCTTTAAGGGTCATGAGCGATATAAAAAGCAATCTTCCTTATAATTTGAATTCTTAATTCCCTCCCAATTGGGTGTGCCCCTTGGAGGAAGTGGTATAAAAAGAAAGGAGGATTTCATTTGAAGGCATGTTATGTTAATGTTCAAAATTTTGCTCATTAAGCACAAAAATGCTTGAGTCATTGCTTTGAAGATGGAAACCTTCAAGCAATAAAGGAGTGGGGATGCCAACTCTCATTTCTCAACTAGGGCAGCTTCATCTTGATGTTGTACTTGTGCTTCATATTCAAAAAATACAAAAATATTGTATTTTGAGTGGGGCAACTAGGGTTTGGAGCTTTGAGAGCTGATTGGTTAGGACAAAGAGCCCTCATTGGAGGGTTGCATGGATTTTGCTGCTGGAATTGATTATTTTCAGCTAGGGCGACTTGGTTGGAGGGCTGGTTTGCAGGGTTTTGGGGCTCATTTTGAGTCAAAACACGTTATAATTTTATTATAATATTTATGAAGTGTGGCAACTTGCCTTGTGAGTGCTTTTGGAATCTTTTGAGGGTCATCTTTGCCCTAAAATATTAAATATATATTTTATATATTTTTCCATCTTTGGCAAATTGATTTGACAGGTTTCTGGCTCCAAATACTATCAGATTTTTCATGATAAATTATGTTTATTTAATGCAGTATTTTTATGCAATTTTATGAGGGTTTCACTTGAATAGATCAACTGCAAATTTATATTAAAATTCTTGCTTGGAGACGTCAAGGGTTTAAGGGTTATTTCATACGTTTGCAGGGATAAATTGCTTGTTTCGCCCAGCCAATTGTTGCTTGAAGCTTAGCATAATTTTGCGCTATTTTTGGAAGTATTTGGCAACTAGGGTTTACTGGAAATAAAAATCAGATTTGACTATTTACCTAGGGTTTTGCAAAAAAATCAGAATTCAGAAAAATTACCTGATTTAGGACATTTCACTAAACCACTTTTTGCAATAACCTCCAACTTATTACTGCAATGCTAGTATTTGAACAAATTTATTTTTCTTCAAGAGCTTATACCAAAGGCTTTGGTACCAAAAATGATGACAATCATTAACACTATTGCCACAATGGTCCCATCACTGATGACAATCATTAATACCTTTATTACAAACTGATGCAAATTTAACCCATATCCATATTACTAACACTTGTCTTTGTCTTGATCTTAGGATCATTTATACTTTCTTATCTTCTTAATGGCCAATCTTGATTACTAACTGTTGTCAACCTAGCGCTGCACCCTGAATCAAAGACATGCATGAAATGGCCAATCCTCTAACCGGTTGAAACAATGGGATCTTCTCACTAGGGTGGGTGCCTCAATGGTGAGAAGAACCTACAGAAAATGTTGGTTCCTGTAAGATGTATTAATGGATCCCTATTCTGTGTTGCAAATCTACCATGGAAAAGGGAGAAAGAAACTTGAAAGGAAAATCCTACCTAATAACAGTGATCCACCAAAACGTTGATCCACTCTACTTGGAACCCTGAACACTGAATCAATCAAGGGAAAAAGAAGACCTTGGATTTCAATCGATCACTATGCATAAGTATTTCATGCGAAGGTTCGATCCAATGACCAAAACATGAGGGAAAACGATGGAGAGGTCTGATACAAGACACTTTGCAGCCACCTAACATCCACTTACAGCTTCAGCAAAAGACATAAAGAACACTTAACATGCCCTGCATAATACGATAAGCTAGCAACTAGGTACGAATCAGAATTTGGAAAGGGAGAGAAATCTACCACATATGCAAATTGTTGAATGAATATATGATTGAAGAGGTTACACAACTCACCAATGGCAAACTCTGGTCTTGCCAAGAGAGAGATGAAAAAATATAAGGCTGAAAAGCCATTAATATAGAGAATTACAAAAGCCAAAGAGTTTGGCACTGAAAATAGAGAGGGAGTCAACCTTTCATTAGCCCAAGTCAAACTACAGTTGTCCAAAGATCTAAAAATAAAAAATAAAAAATAAAAACTCCTTGTCTTATGCTTGCATGAAAGCTCTTTGGCGTTAGAAAGTGGACGATGCGTTCATCTTGGGCTGCTCTCTCACATGCATGAAATCCACGCCCACCTCAAAAAATAGGGCTCTTCTTGAGTTGTTTGAAAGCTGAGTTGGACGAAGAAATTATTCTCGCTTGCATGGAAAACTCCTAGTAGATGTGGCGTTTAACAATTAGTCAATTCTAAATTTAGAACAGTCAACTCGACATTCGAATTTGGAACTCCGATTAAACTATTGGAACATTACAAGCTTGAGACGACGAAACTGCTTGCATGGAAAACTATCTTGCTAAGTGAGATAAATTCAAGTTGAATTTATTTTCTAGCCATCTATTTTTAGTTTCTATTTCTGTGCATGCGTTAATCTTGGGTTTATTCCCGCGGACTTGTCTTTCTTCATGCAATTGTCTCGGCTTATGCCTTCTCACTTTCCCGCGGGCTTTTGTGTCTCCAAAGCTTTTCCTTATGGACCGTCCTTCATAAACTATTTGAAGTCCCTGTGTCTTTCCAAGTCCCCTTTTCGGATTTTTTTTTTGAAGGTCCATTCCATTAGATTTCTTTCAGACTTTATGAAACTATCTTCTCAGATTTTTTCCTTCCAAGCCCTTCGGACTTTCCCCTTGGTCTATTCCCTTCAGATATCTCCTTGGTCTTGGATTTTTCTTCGGATCTTTTGTTAGTCCACTTTCCCGCAGATAGTTTGCCCTTCTCTACCTTCGGAAATCGCTCTTCGGACAAAAAGTCCGAGACTTTATCCTTCCTGGGCCTTTCTTTTCCTTCAGTTTTATGTCCTCACTTTTCCTGCAAGCTTTGTATCCTTTGAATTTCTACAGTCTTTTTCCTACGGGCTTTTTCCACTTGCATTTTTCCCGAATTAAATGCTTCGGACAAAAAGTCCGAAGGAATTCCTTCGAACTTTTGTCCTAAGGATATTCTTTGTTTTCTCTTTTGCCTTCGGACTTTTTTCCACAGGTTTTTCTTTGTCTCGAATTTCTTCGGATTTTTTGTCTGAAGGAATTAGTGCTTTGGCTTTGTCTTACCACCGGTAAAATGACCTTCGAAAAAATTGCAAAGGTCTTGCCACCAACCAAGTGCTCTCCGCAAGGGCTTGTCTCCTTCCAGAATGCCCTTCGAGTTTTTTGGAAAGGTCTTGCCACCGGCCAAGTGCCCTCCGCAAGGGCTTTCGTCTTTCCTCTGTGGCTTTTCGAAAAAATTGTAGGGCACCCAGGCTTTTTGTAGGGCACCTAGGTTTTTTGTAGGGCACCCGAGTTTTTTGTAGGTGTCCTTATTCCTTTGGACTTTATGTTTTCCTACAAACGTTTTTGGAGGCTCATTCCTTCGGATTCCTTGCAAAGAACTTTTTCCAAAGGATAACATACCCTTCGGATTTCTTGAGTGTCCCTTCAAAATTTTGCAACGGTCCTTTGAACTTTTTCGAAGCTATGTGAAATCAAGCCTTCTTTGTCCGAAGGAAATCCTATTGTAGCCAAGGCCTTTGCAAATGAGTATTTCAATTGGTCTACATCTACCCAATGTATTCTTTCTTCCTTGGCTAGAGACGTGAACATTTCGAATGGCAAGAGACAATCTAACTTGTGGAAGAATTGTCAACATTTCTGACGACTCAGCTGGCCCAGCATGCCTACTATGCTTGAGAACTCAGACCATATAAATGTTATTCGACCTCCCAAAACAATGATAACCCTGATTTCTGACTAAAAATCTCCCTTGATCATGGCTGAAGTAACCTCCTTCAAAATAAGAAAGGAAAAATACGAAAGCAGGAAAACTAACTACGAAGCAATGTGCAAACAAGCACTTATTGGACAAAACTAAAGCAAACTATTGTGCTTGAACAACGCTTAGAGGAAAGCAAAACAAATAAGGAACCTAGCTAACCATGATAAAGCATGATCCGCCTAGATCAAATGGGAAATTTTTGAACTCACTCCTTCCAAGAGATGGTACAAGTTGCAAAGCAAGATGTTTATTAATCATAACCTTTGATGAGGCATTTTCCTTGTCCACCAACTATATTAGCATTTTCTCAAATGAGTCATCAACAACAACAAAGACAAACTCATCAAGTACCTCTTGATCTTTTTCAGATTGCTTGTCATCTACCACCTTGTCAAGTGATACCTCATCTATGCATGTTTTTTGAGTTACCACATCTTTCTTATTGACTGTTGCAAGTTCATCCAGCTCTTCAAGGAGCTTTGAGTAGGCAACCCAATCTGTACTGTGACTTTGAATAGGTGATTCTTGATCAAATTTCTCATAAACATGCTCTTCAATAGCCAACATATCCATACAAAGCTCTTCAATCTCTTGTAGAGATTCAAGGTACAGCTGCCAATCATCTTTTTGTTCCTCATTTTGATCTATTTGAACTGAATCATCTGTAAGGCTATCTAGATCCTTCTCAATAGGAGATACATGTAACTCATTTATAACTTCAATCTGTATCAGCTCCTCTTGAAGTTCCTCTACATCAAGATCAGTCTTCCCATTCTCAGCTATAATTGGATGCTCAATTACAACCTCAAGTGAAGTATCAATAGGAAATTCTTCCTCAAACACACCTGAAGCATCCTCTACACACTCTGCAAGAACTTGTCATGTAGTTGCAACCTCTTTCTCAATACTCCAAAGAACAAGATCCTCCTGAGGAAGGGGGATGGCGAGAGGGTGATGAAATTTATTTGTTTGAGAGGGAAAATGAAGCATGGGAGGTCGATCATGATTAGATTTTGGAATTTTGAGGGCAATAGAATTATCTAGGGAGTTTTGGAGAGGAGGGAAAGATAAACTCTTAAAGACCGTTGTATTTTGTTCCTTCCACTTGGCCATTACCTCATCAAAGTCTGAAACCTGCTTGTCTTACCGGACAACTTGAGCTTCAGGGATGATTGGTGAGGAAATGGGACTATAGGAAGGTTTAGTCTCATGAATAGTCACTTGAATAGGCTCTTGACTCCAACTAGGAAGCTCCCTCGGCACACACTGGGCATGGTTAAGAACTTCATGAGAATAAGAAGCACAAGAACCCTTTGTAGACAATTGGTTTAACTCGATTTTTTGCCTTTCCCAAGCCTCCATCTTTTCAAATACAAGAATACATAGTCCATTTATCTCTTCTGGATCATTGGACACATTTCGAAATAGACCATTCACTTCCTCATACTGAGAGTTAGAACAAACCTTTCTTGCATATGTTAGTATTCTGAGCTCTATTTCATTCATTCTTTCTTGAAGGCAAGACTGCTCATATGCAACATCATAGCCATATGGGAAAGATAAAACCAGTCCTGAAACTGATATGGCTTACAAGGAAAGTAAGATTCATGCTCTTGATAAGGCTGATTATGAGAAACTTGATAAGGCTCAACATAGCTTTGATAATACTCTTGCTAAGGCTGATTAGGCTTATAAAGAGGCTCATAGGTATCATGACCAAGCTGGTATGATCCATCATTGTGCTAATAAGGAACCATAGCATAGGAATTCTCTTCATACATAGCCATCAAAATTCATTCACGATAATGCAATAAAAATAGACTTACATGGAAATTGTCCCTAAACTATTAGAAACAATTGTTTGAGCTTGGAATCACCAAATACTTCTTGAAAAACACTACTACAACTGCAATTTCATCAAGACCAACAAAAATAGGTCCCACCGAGAGTGCCAAAAACTGTTGTCAACCTGGAGCTGCACCCTGAATCGAAGACGTGCATGAAAAGGTCAATCATCTATCCGGTTGAAACAATGAGATCTTCTCACGAGGGTAGGTGCCTCAATGGTGAGAAGAACCTACAGAGAAGGTTGGTCCATGTAAGATGTATCAATGGATCCCTATTATGTGTTGCGAATCTACCATGGAAAAGGGAGAAAGAAACTTGAAAGGTAAATCCTATCTAATAACGGTGATACACCAAAACGTTGATCCACTCTACTTGGAACCCTGAACACTGAATCAATCAAGGGAAAAAGAAGACCTTGGATTTCAATCGATCACTATGCATAAATATTTCATGAGAAGGTTCGATCCAACGACCAAAACATGAGGAAAAACGATGGAGAGAGGTCTGATACAAGACACTTTGCAACAACCTAACATCCACTTACAGCTTCAGCAAAAGACATAAAGAACACTTAACATGACCTGCATAATACGATAAGCTAGCAACTAGGTACAAATCAGAATTTGGGAAGGGAGAGAAATCTACCACATATGCCAATTTGTTAAATAAATATACACTATGCCAGCATTTGAAATCTGAAAGTACAATCCTATTGATTGAAGAGGTTACACAACTCACCAATGGCAGAGTCTAGTCTTGCCAAGAGAGGGATGAAAAAATCTAAAGTTGAAAAGCCATTAATATAGAGAATTACAAAAGCCAAAGAGTTTGGCGCTGAAAATAGAGAGGGAGTCAATCTTTCATTAGCCCAAGTCAAACTACAGCTGTCCAAAGATCTAAAAATAAAAAATAAAAACTTCTTGTCTTGTGCTTGCATGAAAGCTCTTTGGCATTAGAAAGTGGACGGTGGGTTCATCTTCGGCTGCTCTCTCACATGCATGAAATCCACGCCCACCTCAAAAAATAGGGCTCTTCTTGAGTTGTTTGAAAGCTGAGTTGGACGAAGAGATTATTCTCGCTTGCATGGAAAACTCCTAGTAGATGTGGCATTTAACAATTAGTCAATTCTAAATTTAGAACAATCAATTCGACCTCCGAATTTGGAACTCCAATTAAACTGTTGGAATGTTACAAGCTTGAGACAGACAAAACTGCTTGCATGGAAAACTATCTTGCTGAGTGAGAGATAAATTTAAGTTGAATTTATTTCCTGGCTATCTATTTTCAGTTTTTGTTTCTGTGCATGCGTTGCTCTTGGGTTTATTCCCGCAAACTTGTCTTTCTTCATGCAATTGTCTCGGCTTATGCCTTCTCACTTTCCCACGGGCTTTTGTGTCTCCAAAGCTTTTCCTTATGGACCCATCTTCCGAAAACTATTTGAAGTCCCTGTGTCTTTCCAAGTCCCCTTTTCGGATTTTTTTTTAAAGGTCCATTCCATTAGATTTCTTTCAGACTTTATGAAACTATCTTCTCAAATTTTTTCCTTCCAAGGCCTTCGGACTTTCCCCTGGGTCTATTCCCTTCGGATATCTCCTTGGTCTTGGATTTTTCTTCGGATCTTTTGTTAGTCCACTTTCCTACGGACAGTTTGCCCTTCTCTGCCTTCGGACTTCGCTCTTCGGACAAAAAGTCTGAGACTTTATCCTTCCTGGGCCTTTCTTTTCCTTCAGCTTTATTTCCCTCGGCTTTATGTCCTTCTCACTTTTCCCATGATTTGTATCCTTTGAATTTCTGCAGTCTTTTTCCTGCGGGCTTTTTCCAGTTGCACTTTTCCCGAATTAATCCTTCGGACAAAAAGTTCGAAGGATATCCTTCCTTTGTTTTCTCTTTTGCCTTCGGACTTTTCTCCACGGGTTTTTCTTTGTCCCGAATTTCTTTGGACTTTTTGTCCGAAGGAATTAGTCCTTTGGCTTTTTCTTACCACCGGCAGAATGACCTTCGGAAAAATTGCAAAGGTCTTGCCACCGGCCAAGTGCCCTCTGCAAGGGCTTGTGTCCTTCTAGAATGCCCTTTGGGTTTTTTGGAAAGGTCTTGCCACCGGCCAAGTGCCCTACGCAAGGGCTTTTGTCCTTCCTCTGTGGCTTTTCGGAAAAATTGTAGGGCACCTGGGCTTTTTGTAGGGCACCCGGGCTTTTTGTAGGTGTCCTTATTCCTTCGGACTTTATGTTTTCGTGCGGACTTTTTTGGAGGCTCATTCCTTCGGATTTCCTACAGAGAACTTTTTCCAAAGGATAACATACCCTTCGGATTTCTTGAGTGTCCCTTCAAAATTTTGCAACGGTCCTTTGAACTTTTCCGAATCTATGTGAAATCAAGCCTTCTTTGTCCGAAGGAAATCCTGTTGTAGCCAAGGCCTTTGCAAATGAGTATTTCAATTGGTCTACATCTACCCAATGTATTCTTTCTTCCTTGGCTAGAGACGTGAACTTTCCAAATGGCAAGAGACAATCTGACTTGTGGAAGAATTGTCAACACTAACCTTACAAGGTTAGTTATTGAATTCTGAATTCTTTATATTCACTATAGGTCTGCAAACATTCTTGTCAAATAGGCTTACTTTCACTAACAATAGCAATGTCTTTATCCTTATAATATTAGTCTTACAAGACCAATGAGATTTTGTTCTCACCTTTCTTTGATGTCACTAGACTTCCTTAATCTCCACAAGATCTGATCTTATCCACACAAGAACACAAACCTTCCTTATCAGTTTTATTACAATCAAAAGAACTTTGCTTCATTAGTTCTTACATATAGGCCAATAACCCAATCAACAGTCAATAGTATAAAATAAGATCTATTGACTTGTTGCTGTCATATCCTTCGAATTGCGTATGAGAAAGCCATGTTGTCGTTGCCCTTGCTGTCCTGGTCCTACACAAGCATGGGATACTCCTAGAAACTGACATGGCTATCCCCAAGTCGCGTTGACTAGGCCATGCTCTCTTCAATGCTGGGCGCACTTGGTTGTGCATTAATGGCAAAGCGCGAAAACACAAGCTGTTCTCCTCTATAGTTCGAAAACCAATCCTTTTATTGGTTTTTTGGTAGAGATTATTTCACCTAAGTGCATTTACTCTTCCTACTGATGACACCTGTGCCACCTGCCTTGGTCTGGTTCGCCCTTGGGTCTGCGTTTTGATTTGTCACACCACTTGGAACATTTTGAGCTTTTGTTTCATTGTGCACGTGGCCACGTCCTGGGTTACCCACTTTGTTTTTTCTTACTTGCTACTTCCCTTTTGTCCTTAGCCATTCAAGCTCTCAGGCACATGTTATTTTCTCTCGGGTTCCTTTCTTTGCTTGCTCGTTCATTTGTCCTTCGGGCTTTCGAGCTTTTGGTTCTGAATTCCTTCGAACAAAATGTCCGAAGGAATTCTCTTTTGGGCTTGCACTCTTGACTTTCCTTTCGCAGGCCTTCGGGCTTCCTTTTAGCTTGATTACTTCCCAACAGCTAGTTTGTTCCCTGAAGTTGACTTTCACAGGCCCATCATTGGACATTTGAATCCCAATGGCTAGCTTATCACCCTGAATTTGACGTTCACGGGCCCATCACTCACAAGGACAATTCCTTCGTCATTTTTGCAAACGAACTTTTCTGAAGGGAAAGTGATCATTCGGAAAGATTGAAATGGTCCTTCGACATTCGAAAATGACCTTTGCCTTTAGAAAAATACCTTCGAAAAAGATGCAATGGTCCACTTTGAAAAGAAAGTGACCCTTTGGAAAAATGGATATAGTCCACTTTGATGACCAAGTTCCCCCCGCAAAGACACCTACCTTTCAGACTTTTTGTCTTTCGAATTTCTTCGGACAAAATGTCTGAAGGAATTCTCTTTGCTTGTCACCTTTTTTCGAAGGGCAAGTTCCCTTCGGGCTTCCTGTCTTTGCCCCTTTGCTTCAACCGGATGCCCTTCGCAAGGGCATTTCAAGCCCAAAGTTCCCCTCGGAAATTTTGCACTGGTCTTCATGCCAATGAAAAGCCCTCTGCAAGGTCCATTCTGCCTTCCAACATACCCTTCAGAAGTTTTGTAAAGGTCCATTTTATCCTTGAAGTGCCTCCCACAAGGGCACATACCCTTTGGGGAAAATGCAAATGACCCTACAAAATGCCCAAGTGCCTTCCGTGAAAAAACACTTGCCTTAAGAAGTGTCTAAGACCAATTTGGCTCTTCCGAAGGACTTACTCAAAAAGCTTTGAAGTAAAGACGTCTCAAAACCCGATTGCTCTGTGAGTGCTGGAAAAGACCAATGCTTGATGAGACAACACCTGCACCTACACAAAAACAACTTTTCCCTTGATTTTTAAAAGGTTATGACATGCTTTCAGGGCAAAAGGTCATGAAGAACAAGGCTTCAAGGCAAAAGAAGGGGGGTGCCCATTTTGGCATGCAGGATTCAAAAAATGGTCAACAAATTGGCGACTCACAGGGGAAGCATGCCTGCTATTCTTGAGAAGACTGGTGGCCTAAAAGTCCATTGGGCATGGAGTTAGGATGCAGCTTGAAAAGTTGGCAACAACCTTATAAGGACCTAAGAACCAACAAATATTTTACCTCACACAATCAAAGAAAAACACTACACACATGCATAACAACATTTAGGGAAAATGAGGAAAAACAAAGAAACTATGTACATGACAAGAGAAACCTAGTAACAATGCTTAAAATATATCCCATTGACTTGGATATGTAGCTCTTCACCATCCAACTTAGAGAGCTGGAAAGCATTGTGTTGCTTGCATTAGGTGATGACATGTGGGCCGCTCCACAGTGCGTCAAACTTCGTGTGCCTTCCAAGCTTGGCTCGGTCTTCATCCCACTTCAAGACAATGTCACCTTCTAAGAAGCTCTTTGGCGTAGACCTTTTGTCAAAATGCTTTTGTTTGTTGTTGGCAGCTGGTCAAGGCATCCATGGCTTGGTCTCTAGCTTCATGAAGTTCCATTAGCTCACAATACCTGACCTCTAGGATGTCGCTCTCCACCAATTGTAGCTAATGGGCAAGATCCAAAGCTGGCAACTCAAGTGAGATAGGGAGTCTAGCTTCCCTTCCATACACAAGTGTGTATAGTGATTTCCCAATCGTCCTCTTTGTTGTGATCATGTCTGCCCAAAGAGCAATCTTCAACTTGGCATGCCAAGTCCCTTGATTTTCCTCAATTGTCATTTTTATGATCCTAATCAAATTCTTGTTTGTGGACTCGGCCGGCCCCTTGTGGATAGTAGTGTTGACCACTTTTTACCCAACAAGCCAAAAATCGGTCCCCTTCTTTCCTTGCTCTTCTGAGCCAATTCATTTCTTAATTTTTGCACAAGTCTGGAGATTTCTACAGACTCTGAAGGTTTTCTACGAACTCTGCAGGTCCATTTCTACGGACTCTGCAGGTTTTTTATGGACTCTGCAGGTCCATTTCTACAGACTCTGCAGGTCCATTTCTACAGACTCTGCAGGTCCATTTCTACAGACTCTGCAAGTCCATTTCTACTAGATCATGAATTTCTATGGACTCAGCAGGCAGAAGGCAAGTTCGGACACTTAGGCGCAAAATGGATCATTTCAAGTACCCTTGAGGAGGGCAGTTTGGGACTCAAAGAGCCCTTGCGGAGGGCAGGGAACACCTTCAGAAGAGGCCGCAGAGAAAAGCCGAAAAGGTAAGTTTCCTTCGGAATTTTGTTCAAAGCAAAGGAAGTACCCTTCGGAAGGGTCGTTTCCAATTTTTCCGAAGGGCACTTTTCAAGGCAGTTTGAAGAAGCAAAGGAAGAAATCCTTCGGACTTTTTGTTCGAAGGAATTCCTTAGGACAAAAAGTCCGAAGGATTTCTTCCTTTGCTTCTTCAAACTGCCTTGAAAAGTGCCCTTCGGACAAAAAGTCCGAAGGCTGTCGGAAGGGCTTCAAACAAAAATACCGTGAAAAGGGACTTAAGGCAAAAAAGCAAAAGACAAACGAATTCTTTCGGACTTTTTGTCTGAAGGAATTCCTTCGAACAAAAAGTCTGAAGAAATTCGGAGGAAAGAAAACCCAAAGGAATTTCAAAGTGACAAGGCAATTCTTGCGGACTTTTTGTTCGCGGAAAAA